>PVHX01005990.1:90567-105803 GCA_004024805.1 Geosciurus inauris
GTAGTTTTGATTTGCATTTCTCTAATGGCTAGAGACGTTGAACATTTCTTCATATATATGTTTATTGATTGTATATCTTCTTCTGAGAGGTTTCTATTCAGCTCCTTAGCCCATTTATTGATTGGGTTGTTTGTTTTTTTGGTGTTAAGTTTTTTGAGTTCTTTATATATCCTGGAGATCAGTGCTCTATCTGATGTGCATGTGGCAAAACTTTGCTCCCAGAATGTAGGCTCTCTGTTCACCTCATTGATAGTTTCTTTTGCTGAGAAGCAGCTTTTTAGTTTAAGTCCATCCCATTTATTGATTCTTGCTTTTATTTCTTGTGCTATAGGAATCTTGTTAAGGAATTCGAGGCCTAATCCCACGTGATGAAGATTTGGACCTACTTTCTCCTCAATTAGACACAGGGTCTCTGGTCTAATTCCTAGGTCTTTGATCCACTTTGAGTTGAGTTTTGTGCATGGTGAGAGATAGGGGTTTAGTTTCATTTTACTGCAAATGGATTTCCAGTTTTCCCGGCGCCATTTGTTGAAAAGGCTATCTTTTCTCCAATGAGTGTTTTTGGCACCTTTGTCTAACTACTAGAAAATTTTGACGTGACCGAAAGAGAGAAATAATCAAGAATTTTAATCAGAATATGATCCAGTTAGTAGATTGGAAATAGCAATAATAACTCATGCCTTTATAAGAAAAACATTGAAAATATTTCTGTTCTCAGTCTGTCCACTAAAAGGGCCTAGAGGCAATATCATTTCACAGTGACCTGAGTTCATATTAAGATCTTTAAGTCCCTTTTCCTGCTATAAGAAACCAAAGGTCATTGGGAAATGGCTAATTTCATACCTGAGGTTGAAAAAAAAATAAAATGGGCCTTCACACCTTTTTAGGAAAGAAAATAATAAATTTCCAAAGATTAATTAGGTTTTGTTGAAAGATATATAAGACAATCTCAAAAGACCTTCCACATGCCAGTCAAGAGGATTTGAGCAACAGAAGGATGTTATTGGCTAAGAAATCTGAGGGGCTGAGGTTGTGGCTCAGTGGCAGAGTGCTTGCCTAGCACATATGAGGCACTGGGTTCCATCCTCAGCACCACATAAAAATAAATAAACAAAATATACTGTGTCCATGTATAACTAAAAAATATTTAAAAAAAAAAAAAGAAATCTGAAAAGCCTTATGTCCATAATAACAAAGAGAAAATGTTAACATTAAAACATTTTAAATGAGATGAACACATGTATTTCTATTGAAGTTACAAAAAAATTTTGACAGGCAAGAAAATAACCTCAGAGTATGTGTTAGAAACTAGAAATTTACCAAATTAGTATCAATTACAGGATTCATAAATTTTATATTTTATGGGTTTGTTTATCCATAGAAGACAGCAATGAGTCTACCATAATATTATATTCCCCTCTGTTGTTCTGAAAAAAAAAATTCCAATTCCCTTTAATCCTACCTTGTTCTCTTTGCTGTATTTATAGTAATACCCATTGTTTTATACTTTGCCTTGTTCATTAAGACTCCCCTGATTTTAAAAAATGTATGTTTTAATCTCTTTCCAAAAGCATATTTAACCTCATTTACTGTTACTCCTAAAATTATACTTGACTCACTTAAATTTGTGTGCCTTTGAGTATAAGGGCCTCCCTGCCACCCCCTTGAATACCAAACAGCTTCTGGAAAAGTATAAAATGGTGGTTTGGGTTTATACTCATTAGAAAAAGATAATCTATGAAGTGGACAGTAAGAATAGAAATAAGATATTATTCTAACTAATAGTCAGTTCCCCTCACTGCTTTCTGCATGTAGATATTTTAAGTAAATAAGCAAATGCTGTATTTCAAAATATTCTGAAAACACAGCATTTCTACAATAATATAAGAATATACTACATAAATTTATAATGGTCAAATACAAAAAACAATTCAAATATCTGTCAATGGTAGAATGAATAATTTGGGACAATTCATGCAATGAAATATTATACAGCAGTAAAAATAAAGTAGAACTACACAACAACATGAGCAGAGCTCAAAAATACAACTTTGAAAGCCATAAACAAGTTTTTTTAGTTTAGATATGAGAAGTTCCCCCAAAGGCTCATGCATGAGACAATGCAAGAAAGTTTAATTCACTGATAAGGATTAACTGAGCCGTAACTGTAGACAGGTAGAGTGTGGCTACAGGAGGTGGATCATGAGGGTTTGCCTCTAGGGTATAAATTTTGTCTGTGGTAAAGGAAACTCTCTCTCTCCCTACCCACCCACAACCACTTCCTGGTACCATATCCCAAGCCTCTTTCCTCCGCCACACCCTTCCATCATGATGTACTGCTTCACCTCAGGCCTAGAGCAATGGAGTCAGCCATCTATGAACTGAGACCTCTAAAACCATGAGCCCCCAAATAAAACTTTGCTTCCTCTAATTGTTCTTGTCAGGTATTTTGGTCATAGCAGTGACAAATGCTGACTAAAGCACAAGTCATAAAAACAAAATATAACTTGATTCCATTTACAAAGATGTTTTAAAAAAGAAAACACTAAATAATCAATGCCACTTCAGGATAGTAAGAATTTATTTGAAATAAAAAGGAATGTAATTGAAAAGTACAAAAAGATTTAAAAGTTACTCATAAGGTTGTATTTCTTATGTTGGGTATAGTTCTATTCCTTTCCTTAAAAATGTACATTTAATTTTTATCTTGTCTGTTATGAATAATTCATATTTTTAAATTTTTTAATTTGCTAAATTATTAAAATAACAAAAATTAAATGTTTATAATAAAATAATACAAGGAAAGAAAAGTCCTCCCTCTAGATGCTGTCATATTTGTAATACCTTCTATACTTATACTTCTATAAAGGAACTAGGTAAAGTCAAGGCCAACATGCTAAGATTAGCAAAGTGGGAAAATGAATAGAATGCGTATGGGTTCTTGGTGATGTTACTAAAGCTTGGAATTAACCAACCTGATGTTAGTCCCTACCTCAGACGTCTATATTTGTATTATAATAAGTTCCCTCATTATTTAAGCAATTTTGAAATAGACTTTCTGATTATTTGTATCAAATAGCATCCTTTCTAATTTGATATCTGTTATGCTTTGAATGTCCCCCAAAAAGCTCAAGTGAAGGCTTGATCCCCAGTGCAACAGTGTCCAGAGGTGGAACCTTTAGTCGGTGACTGGATTATAAGGGCTCTAACCTCAACTACGGATTAATCCATTGATGAATTCATAGCCTAATGAGCTATGATATAAGATGATGATATAAACTTAGGAGGTGGGGCCTAGTTGGAATGAGTATGTCACACCACACTTGAAGGGTATATATTTTGTCTCAGGACAGTACCTCCCTCCCTTTCTCCAGGTGACCAGCTTTGCTCCACCATGTGCTCCCTGTCATGATGTTCTGCCTTGCCATAGTCCCAGAAACAATAGAGCCAAGTTGCCAAACTTAAAACTCTGTAACCATGAGCCAAAATCTTTCCTTTTAAGTTGTTTATCTCAGGTAGCTATATCAGAGTCATAGAAAACTGACTAGTACAATCTTCCTCTATAGTTCTGTAATAGTCTTACTTTTGCTTCATCAAAAATATCACATTAGGTTTAATTTTTGCTAGTTTGTTGGGTTTTGTTTTATGTCTTTTGTTTTATGTCTTTTTATGTCTTTTGTTTGCTGGTGGTACTGGGGATTGAACCCAGGGCTTGGTGCATGCTGAGCAAGTACTCTACCACCAAGCTACAACCCCAGCCCTTACTGGCTTATTATAAAAGATATGATAATGGATAAAGATGAAAAAATACAAAGAGTGAGGTCCAAAAAAGTCCTTAGTAATAGAGCTTATGCCACTGTGGGGCAGAGGTAAACCACCCTGCCAGCAGATGTATGTATTCACTAATCCACAAACTCTCCAAACCCTGTACTTTAAGGATTTTTATGGAGTCTTCATCATATAGGCATGATCAATTATTAACTCAAACTCCAGTTCCTCTGCCTTCCTCAGAAGATTAGAATTGGGGTTCAAAGTTCTAAGCTTCTCATTCTCTCTAAAAACTGCAGTAAGACAAGGATGCCCTCTTTGACCACTCTTATTCAACACAGTCCTTGAAACTCTAGCCAGAGCAATTAGACAAAGTAAGAAATTAAAGGGATATGAATAGGAAAAGAAGAGCTCAAACTATCTCTATTTGTCAAGGACATGATTCTATATTTAGAAGGCCCAAAAAACTCTACCAGAAAGCTTGTAGAATTCATAAATGATTTCAGCAAAGTAGCAGGATATAAAATTAACATGAATCAAGTTGCATTCCTATACAACAATGACAAATCAACTGAAAGAGAAATCATGAAAACTATCCCACTCATAATAGTCTCAAAAAAATAAAATATTTTGGAATCAATCTAACAAGAGGTGAAGGACCTCTACAATGAAAACTAGGAAACACTAAAGAATTGAAGAAGACCTTAGAAGATGGAGAGATCTCCCATGTTCTTAGATAGGCAGAATTAATATTGCCAAAATGGCCATACTACCCAAAGCACTATACAGATTTAATGCAATTCCTATTAAAATTACAAGGATATTCTTCATAGAAATAGGAAAAAAGGAATCATGAAACTCATTTGGAAAAATAAGAGACCCAGAACAGCCACAGTAATCCTTAGCAAGAAAAGTGACACAGGAAGTATCACAACACCAGACCTTAAACTATATTACAGAGCTATAGTAACAAAAATGGCATGGTACTGGCACAAAAACAGACATGGAGACCAGTGGAACACAAGAGAAGGCACAGAGTCATACCAACATAAATACAGATATCTGAAGGCTGCCATTGTGGCTCAGTGGTAGAGCACTAGCCTAACATGTGAGGTACTGGCTTCAATTTTCAGAACCACATAAAAATTTTAAAAATAAGGGTACTGTGTCCACCTACAACTAATTTTTTTTAAATCTTAGATTTTTAAATATTTTTTAAAAATACAGATATCTCATACTAGACAAAGGCGCCATAAACACACATTGGAGAAAAGATAGCCTGTTCAACAAAAGGTGCTAGGAAAACTGGAAATCCGTATGTAGCAAAATGAAATTGAACCCCTATCTCTCACCCTGCACAAAACTCAACTCAAAGTGGATCAAAGACCTACACATTAGACTGGAGACCCTGTGGACACCTATTAGAAGAAAACGTAGGCCCAAATCTCCACCATGTCAGCTGAGGAACCAACTTCTTCAATAAGACTCCTAAGGCACAAGAAGTAAAATCAAGAATCGATAAATGGGATGATATCAAACTAAAAAGCTTCTTCACATCAAAGGAAACAATCAAGAACATGAACAGAGAGCTACAGAATAGGAGAAAATCTTTACCACCAGCACCTCAGATAGAGATAACTTACACACACACACACACACACAAATAAAATAAAATAAAATGTCAAAGGAACTGAACAGGCACTTCACAGAAGAAGAAATACAAATGGTCAAAAATATGTGAAAAAATGTTCAACATCTCTAGCAATTAGAGAAATGCAAATCAAAACTGCACTGAGATTCTATCTCATCACAGTTAGAATGGCAATTAGCAAGAATACAAGTAACAGTGAATGTTGGCGAGGATATGGGGGAAAAGGTTCACTTACACATTGCTGGTGGGACTATGGAAAGCAGTATGGAGATTCCTCAAAAATCTAGGAATGGAACCACCATTTGACCCAGTTATCCCACTCCTCAGTTTATACCCAAAGGACTTAAAATCAGCATACTACAGTGATATAGCCATTTCAATGATTATAGCAGCTCAATTCTCAATAGATAAGCTATAGAATCAACCTACATCTCCTTCAACAGATGAATGGATAAAGAAAATGTGGTATATACACACAAAGGAATATTACTCAGCCATAAATAAGAATAAAAAAATGGCATGTGCCAGTAAATGGATGGAACTGGAGACTATCATGCTAAGTGAAATAAGTCAGACCCAAAAAACCAACACAGAATGTTTTCTCTGATATGTGAATGCTACCTCACAACGAGGGAGGGTGGGGAGGAAAAGAATAGAAATCCACTGGATTAGACAAAGGGGAATGAAGGGACAGTGGGGGAGGGGAATAGGAAGGACAGTAGAATTAATTAGACATAACTTTCCTGTCCTTACATTTAGCTTTTTAAAAATATTTTCAGTTGTAGATGGACACAATAACTTTATTTTATTTATTTGTTTCTTGTATGTGGTGCTAAAGATCAAACCCAATGCCTCACACTTACTAGGCAAGCATCCGACCACTGAGCCACAACCCTAGCCCAGCTATCTTTGTATTTGTTACCATGACATTTGTTACCATGACCAGGGTAACTCCACATCATGTACAATCACAAGAACAGGACCCTAATTAGAATAAGTTAACTCTTCATCATCACCACAGCTAAAGTGGACATCTGTTTCCTAAATGTGACCTCTAATATCTACTATTGCTTTCATCATGCCATTCTATTTACCTAAAATACACATTTTATCAACTTCCTCTGATCCATAAAGGCTGTTGTGACGACTAAGTTAATATATATAAATTACTTTGATTGCTGTCTAGCCATTATTACTACTTGATAAATGTTAACTGTTATTATTAAAAGCCATTTATAAGATTTTAGAAAAATGATGATAAATGGTATACCAAAATAGGTCAACCAAAAGTGAATATACCTTGACAACAACATATGTTCAAACACATTCTTTGTTTTCTCTTAGAAACAGACAGACACACACACATACACACACACACGGACACACATTCAAACATACAAAATCAAGTACAGATGTACAGGAAAAAGAACACCAGTGTTAGAGACATATAATCTTGGTTTAAATTTCAGTTCTACTACCATGTAAACTCTGGACAAATTATTTATCTTCTCTAAGCTTCTGCCTTCACATTCATAAGGTACAGACACTTAAGTCTACCTTTTAGGCTTCTTGTAAGAATTAAATATATTTTCCAAAGAGCCGAGCATGGTGCCCAGAACTCAGTAGTGGAATATATTTTTATAAGGTTATTATTGAAAGGATGAGTATATATGAAAATTCAGATACATCAAATTAAGTCAACTTGAGATATTAAAGCATCCATAAAAATTGGAAAAATGATCATCTTTAGTTAACTTAAGTCAAAACTTTCATTATTGTCATATACTTTAAAGTTATTAGAGAACCTGATAAAGAATGTTAATATATCAATTCAAATAATATTTATTTAGTACTCATACTGAAAGTCTAAAACTATGAGGGATATAACAAGAGATAGCATGATCCTTATCTTGAAGTTCACAGAAACCAAACCATATGGTAATATATTTTGCATTATATAAAATGAAGGTACTTAACAGAGATATGCCAAAAATAGAGTAATATGAAAATAAAATAATAAAAACAATTTAACAATGAATTCTTCAAAGATATTTAAATGTTTTACAAATTTAGCACTTACCTTCATATTTAAAATGGTAACATTTTCCAAGAAATAATACTGGAGAATTTCTACTAAAATAGGTTTTTGTTTTCAAAACCCAACCTAGATGGAAGAAGAAAAAAAGTCAAACTAAGAGTCTAACAGTATTTTCTTTTAGTTAATTTCAAGCCATCAATTATCACTTATGAATGTGCATTTTTTGAAAAAGCTACAAAATATTGGGACAATGACCTTAATATACAAGCCATATGTTACTTTTGAATAAATAGGTCTTTTAACCACATTCCATCCCCTTAGAGAATATGAGAAAGAAAAAAATCTTTAATTTACTTTGTCAGATCATAATGTTAAGGTACAAAATTCCAAAGATACAAATTATGCCCTGACTTCCCCAACACTAACCTCTATCCCCAAGGCAACAATGTTATCAATTTCTTGCATTTTCTTTCATCTTAGAAATTAAAAGACTTGAAAGTATTTCCATATTCCCAGGAAGTGATTCAGGGAAACACACACACACACACAGTAGCGTAGTGCTCATGATAAAAGTGGATCCCTGAAGATTCCTAGGGAAATCTGTTATAATTTCTTCATTTTGACCAGATGAGGATGTCTGCATGTGGTATATAAAGCTTTCAGACGTCTCATCTCAATCTTCAACCTCCCAAACCTCAACCCCTAACTTAAGTTGCAAACTCTAATTCTTCCAATTTTTTCCTACTAAACTGTCAGCATATAAAAGGTAGTATCCTGGTCTCGGCATGTAGTTCAGTGGCAGAGAACTTGCCTAAGCATATGCAAGGCCCTGGGTTCAATCCGTAGCACAGAAAGAAAAAATCTTGGTAAAAGATAGTATCCTTTTTGGCTTTTATGATTCCATTAACAATTCTGAATTTCCTAAGGAACTTGCCTGCTACATTGCTGAATATTCTTAAGTATATGAAATTCCTGACTGCTAATGGTAGGCTGAAATGAATCTGCTAAAATACGAGATACTCAGTATCAATACTAATTTTTTTATTTTTTTATTTTTATTTTTTTAATATCTTTATTTTATTTATTTATTTGTATGTGGTGCTGAGGATCGAACCAAGTGCCTTGCACGTGCTAGGCAAGCGCTCTACCGCTGAGCCACAATCCCAGCCCTGAATACTAATTTTTTAAAGAGGAAGCCAAATTTATAATAGTAAAGTCATGCAAAAAGGGGGAAAAATGACTTTTTGAAGAAAGTATAATTCAGTGCATTTTATCTCATTATTCATTTATAATTCTATTACCATGATAACATCATCCTGCCTTTGATAAAAAGTCTTAAATTATGTACACTATATTCAAAAAATAACATGATTGGAAAACAAGGGAGGTTGGGTTTGAAATCTGTTTTCCAGATTTACCCAGATAGGTGGCCTTGAACATGTCACTTACTTTCAGCTTTCTAAATTTATATTTTACAAAAGAGTATGTTATGGTTTGGATCATAATCCTCCAAAGGCTCATGTGTCAAAGGCTTGGTCCCAAGCTGATAGCCTACTGGAAGGTGGTGGAACTGATAAGAAGTGGGGCCTATTCAAAAGAAGTTAGGTCATTGGGGATATGTCCTTGAGTGGAATACTGGGACCCCAACTTCTTCTTCTCTCTCTCTCTCTTTTTGCTTCCTGGTTGCTATAAGGTGAGTAGCCTCCTCTGCCACATACTCCCCACCATGATGTTCTACCTAGCCAGAAGCCAGAAAGCAATGTAACCAGCTGACCCTGGGACTACCTCTGAAACTGTAAGCCAAATAAATCTTTCCTCTCGTGAAACTGATTCTCAGGTATTTTGTCACAGCAAGAAAAATCTGACTAACACAGAGTATTAGAGAGATGTGAGATTTAAATGACAAGGGACAAAAACTATTTATTACATAGTCCAGCATATAATGAATATTCAATCAATACCAGTCTTTCCTACACTTCTTCATGCTATACAAACTCTAAGGATGTAAAATAAATAAAACTTTTTAAAATGAGCTCCATCAATAAAAACTAAAATAAAATAGTATTCCATAACAAAAAACTATCTAGAACACTTAGTTACCTAGAACAATCTGTTCTTCAGAGATGTGATAACCTTAATTTTACTACACGCATTTAAATATCTAGAAAAAGAGGGCCACACATTAATAAATTAAAACTTTTGTATCCATATGTATGTGACTGGTTAATAACCATTCCTAGGATACCGCTGAAATGTGTTAATGAGTTTCTATATTACAATTTTCAAACCTTACAAATGAAATCTTCATCATATAACCTACTCATTAAAGATTAAATGGCAAGACTCTATTGGCAGATGACATGATCTTCTCTATAGAAAACCTTAAAGAAGCCACACACAAAAAAAACTAGTAGTAATCATAAAGGAAGTTCTTCAAGGTTATATGATACAATATCAAGTTACAAAAACCAGTTGTATTTCTAAATACCACAGTAAACAATCCAAAATGAAACCAAGAAAAAAATTCATTTTATAACAGCATCAAAAAGAAAAGACTGCAAGACTTGTACACTGAAAACTACAAAACATCAATGAATTTTAAAAGACTTAAACAATTGGAAAGACATTCATGTCCATGGACTGGATGACTTAATATGCTAACATAGCAATAATCCCCAAATTGATCTACAGATTCGATGAAATCCCTATCAAAATCCCAGCTGGATGTCTTGCAGAAATTGACAGGATGATCATAAACTCCACATGGAAATGCAAATAAGCCAAAATAACCAAGAAAATCTTGAAAAGGAAAAAAGTTGGAAGACTCACTTTCCAATTTCACACTTTTCTACAAAGCTATAGGAATCATAATAGTCAGGTACTGGCATAAAGACAGACTTAGAGATAAATGATACAGAACTGACAGTCCAGAAATAAACCCATACATCTATGGTCAGTTGATTTTAGACAAAGGTATCAAGATCATTCAACTGAGAAATAATAATTTTTGCAACAAATGATGATGAGAAAACTAGATAACCACTCTCACCACATGCAAAAATTAACTCAAAATGGATTAAAAACCTAAATGTAAGAGTTAAAACAATAAAATTTTCAGAAGGAAACATGAATATAAATTTTCATGATCTTGATTTAGCAACAGTTGATTTAATATGGCATCAAAAGCACAAGCAACCAAAGAAAGAGAAATTGGACTTCAACAAAATTAAAGTTTTGTGCTTCCATGGACACTATCAAGAAAGTAAAAGGCCAACCTAAGAATGGGAGAAAATATTTGTGCATCATATATTTGCTAAGGGATTTGTATCAATTCAATTATAAAACTGAACAAATAACCCAGTTACAAAATGGGCAAAGCACATAAATAGACATTTATCCAAAGAAGACATACAACTAGCCAAGTGGTCATGAAAAGATGCTATCATTATTAAACATCAGGGAAAGGCAAATAAACCCATAGTGAGATTGCACAAGTGTTGGAAGGATATGGATAAAGTCAAACCCTCAAACCTTGCCGAAGGAAATGGTGGAGTCACTCTGGAAAATAGTTGGGCAGTTCCTTCAAAAGTTAAACTTTACAGTTAATATATGACCCATCAATTCCACTGCTAGGTATATACCCAAGAGAATGAAAAAGTATGTTCACACAAAACCCTATTTACAGCAATATTATTCGTGGTAGCCAAAAAACAGAAACAACCCAATGTACGTCAACTGATAAAAGGTAAAGAAAATGTTTCACCATACAATGAAACATTAATGAGTTATATAAAAAATGCAGTACTATTACATACATACTATAATACAGATGAACCTTGAAAATATTATTCTAAGTGACAGGAGCCAGACACAATAGGTCACAAGTTATATGATTCCATTTATAAGACATATTCAGAATAGTCAAATTCATAGAGTCAGAAAGTACACTTTATTTTTTTTAATTTTTTTTAAATTAAAAATGACCTTTATTTTATTTTATTTATATGTGGTGCCAAGAATTTAAACCAATGTCTCACACATGCTAGGCAAGCACTCTACCACTGAGCTATGATCCCAGCCTCAGAAAGTACACTTTTTATTTTATTTTATTATTTTTTTTTAATTTTTTTTTAGATATTGATGGATCTTTATTTTATTCATTTATTATTTATACGTGGTGCTGAGCATCAAACCCAGTGCCTCACGCATGCTAGGCAAGCGCTCTACCACTGCGCTACAGCCCCAGCCTGAAAGTACACTTTTTAAATTGACATATTAAACATATGAACTAGGGCTGAGGGAACAGCTCAGTGGTAAAGTGCATTTAGCATTTGCAAGGCCAATACCACAAAAAATAAATAAAAATTAAAATTATACACTTTAAAAGGGTACATTTTTAGTATGTAAAATACATTTTTATTTTTTAAAAAGTAATGTTCAAAATTTTCAAAATGCAATATCATGTTGTTGCCAAATTAGATCTATATATAGCTAGATGATCACTTCCAATGAACCAGAAGCCAAATGCCAATTATATTTTATCTGCATTTATATTATTAAAGCCTTTCACCAAATTTTGTTATCATTCCTATTGAGTACTTCTCTATTTTTGAGGACTTCTTTGTCTCCAATTTGTTTCTAACCTGAAGTAGGTTTCAATAATATCCACATTAGGGGCTCAGGAGACTGAGGATGGAGGACCATGAGTTCAAAGCTAATCTCAGTAACTTAGCGAGGCCCTAAGCAAGTTAGTGAGACCCTGTCTCTAAATTAAATATTTTTAAAAAGGACCAGGAAAATGCCTCAGTGGTAAAAGCACTCCAGGGTTCAATCCCTGGTACCAAAACAATATTATCTCCATTGAATTTGTTTGCCAAGAGTACCTAGTTTGAAAATACTGGCTAGAGGGTACATTTGGAGAAAAAAGTCAGCAGTATCAGTATACAAACCCGATACCACCTGTTTTGTATGTTAAGAAGTCAATTTTGGTTAACTTCCTGGTTCAGAGACAAGACTGCCTGAAACTTAATCTAAAGAACTGAAGCATGACAGCCGGGCGCGGTGGCTCATGCTTGTAATCCCAGCACTTAGGGAGGCTGAGACAGGAGAATCGCAAGTTCAAAGCCAGCCTCAGCAATGGCGAGGCGCTAAGCAGCTCAGTGAGACCCTGTCTCTACATAAAACACAAAATGGGGCTGGGGATGTGGCTCAGTGGTCGGGTGCCCCTGAGTTCAATCCCTGGTACCAAAAAAAAAAAAAAAAAAGAACTGAGGCATTACTACCTGAATAAATTCTTTCCGCTATGGGACATTTTAAAAGTACACATCCATGAGGATAGCAATATATTCTATCATACTGGGGAGGGAAAAAAGGACCATACAGTATGTTTGAGTTTCTAAGCAATGTTCATGATGATATTTGGCTGTTTCCTAAGGATATTCTTATCTACATTCCTTAAAAAAATTAAGGAAAAAGATACACGTCCTCAAATACTTCCTTGGATTTACATAATTCCTAAGTCATAATACTTACTATATTTCATGTTGTTCCAAGCTGATATAAATTTAGTTTTTAGCTTGTCAACTTCATCTGTTCCCGTGGCCTCCATATTCAAATTCTAAGAAAAAGCCATTACTTGATTGCATTCTTCTGTAGACTTTAATCTTCTGTACTGACTTAAAGGAAAAAGTTAAGGAAAAATAAGTAATAAGTACATGTTATATGGTGCCATTCTGCTAAAGTTACTTAAGTGATTAAATATCATCTGAAGGAAAATGAGCAAACCAATTTCTCATTTTACAGACAAAAATAGAAGATCAAATTCTTATTTACAGACAAAAATCTTACAGAATATGGTATTCCATAAATATTTTAACTATATAAAATATTCAATACCAAATATGTAACAATAAAATTATCACACAAAACCACTCACTCACACTGAATGCAATAAAAATTACCTTAGTAAAACAGTTCAACTTTTATGCTTATAAGAACATCCAAGATTTATTTTATTTGTAATTAGAGAAGGTAATTTGAAATCTTATTAAAAAAATGTTGACTATCTTTAGAATGGAGACTTCCACTAACATTAAGTTGCTCCTTGCATATAAAGTTTACTTGTTTTGTTTTGAAATTATGACATTTAATTTCTTCCTATCTCAATATTGAAGCTTTTTTTAAAAAAATAGTATGGCTTAAATTTACAAAAGAAAATGTTTTCTCACTTTAAAATAAGAATAAACATAGTTCCTAAGTATGTGCTTCATAACATTGACTAGGGGGAAAATTGAGTTGTGAGATACAAACTGAATGAGGAACAAATCATAACTGAAAATACTTGTGCTTATTTGCAATAATTCATAGATAGTTTACTTTTTAAGAAATGAATGTTGCACAGAACATTACTCTTAGGATTGTAAGTATCTACTTAAAATATTGATACATCCGTTTTTCTAACAATAGGCATTTTATTTTATAATATACATTAAAAGCTACTAATCATAAATTAGAGTTCTAAGACAGGAGAAAACATGACCTACTGGAAGAACTTTTATTATTTACTTAAATGCATTTCAAGTCATAGTACATATATAGAGTTCAATTTTTCCATTTCTCTGGTTACAAACCAGATAGAGTCACACCATTTGTGTCTTCATACATGCACCAAGGGTAGTGATGACCATCTCAATCAACCATCTTTACTACACCCATTCCCCTTTCCCTCCCTCCATTTCCCCCTGCCCCATTCAGAGTTTTGTGCATGGTGAGAGATAGGGGTTTAGTTTCATTTTACTGCATATGGATTTCCAGTTTTCCCAGCACCATTTGTTGAAAAGGCTATCTTTTCTCCAATGTATGTTTTTGGCACCTTTGTCTAGTATGAGATAGCTGTACTTATGTGCATTTCTCTCCGTGTCTTCTATTCTGTACCATTGGTCTACATGTCTATTTTGGTGCCAGTACCATGCCGTTTTTGTTACTATAGCTTTGTAGTAAAGTTTAAGGTCTGGTATTGTGATGCCTCCCGCTTCACTCTTCTTGCTCAGGATTGCTTTGGCTATTCTAGGTCTGTTATGGTTCCAAATGAATTTCATGATTGCCTTTTCTATTTCTATAAGAAAGGACTTTGGGATTTTGATTAGGATTGCATTAAATCTGTATAGCGCTTTGGGTAGTATGGCCATTTTAATAATATTGATTCTGCCTATCCAAGAACATGGGAGGTCTTTCCATCTTCTAAGATCTTCTTCAATTTCTTTCTTTAGTGTCTTGTAATTTTCGTTGTAGAGGTCTTTCACCGCTCTTGTTAGATTGATTCCCAAGTATTTTATTTTTTTGGAGGCTATTGCGAATGGAGTAGTTTTTCTAATTTCTCTTTCAGAGGACTCATTGCTGATGTATAGAAATGCATTTGATTTATGTATATTGATTTTATAGCCTGCAATTTTACTGAATTCATTTATCAGTTCTAGAAGTTTTCTGGTGGAATTTTGTGGATCCTATAAGTACAGAATCATGTGTCTGCAAATAATGATAGTTTGAGTTCTTCTTTCCCTATTCGTATCCCTTTAATTTCGTTCGTCTGTCTGATTGCTCTGGCTAGAGTTTCAAGGACTATATTGAATAAGAGTGGTGAGAGAGGGCATCCCTGTCTTGTTCCAGTTTTTAGAGGGAATGCTTCCAATTTTTCTCCATTTAGGATGATGTTGGCCTTGGGCTTAGCATATATTGCTTTAACAATGTTGAGGTATGTTCCTACTATCCCTAGTTTCTCTA
>PVHX01005991.1:0-105666 GCA_004024805.1 Geosciurus inauris
AATGGTCTCTCTGATTAGTGGATGCTGATGAATAAGGGAGGTGGGAATGGGAAACATAAGAGAAATGGAGAAACACTGGACGCGACATGGGGGAGGCGGGGGGCAGGAAAGGGGAATGGGTATAGTAAAGATGGTTGATAAAAAATATATATAAATATATATATATATATATATATATATATATATATATACTGTTCATTGGAAGTGCATATAAAGATGTTTAATATGAAGAATGTAATCTGCTTATAATTTTGTGCAAAGTTAGAAAAATTATGATTGTAACAATTTTTTTTCTATTTGCCTCAACAAATGTTTTCAGTGAAAAAAAAACAAAACAAAATGTCTGAGATAATCAGCTTATACAGAGAAAATATTTATATTGGCTCAAAATTTTGGAGGTCCATGATTGATTGGCTCCATTGCTTTGAGCCTGGGGCAAGACAGCATATCATGGGAGAAGCATATGGCTGAGCAAAGTCCCTTGTGATATGAGCCAGGGAACAAAGATAGAAAGAATAAGAGGTCAGAGTCCCATAATCCCCTTTGGGAACAGTTACCATTTGCTTAAGAACCTCCCACTAGGATTCACCTATCAAAGTTTCCGCCACCTCCCAATAACATACCCCAGGAACTAAGCTTTTAAGACATGGCCTTTTGGAGGACATTTAGCATCCCAACTATAGCAGTCCCTTTCCTTTGGCTCCCAATAGTTAAATCTGTTCACTTTATCTCTAGTATAATTCTCTCATGTATTTCTTCTTCTATTTGTCCTACCCTTGTACTTTGCCTTTTACCTAAATTTGTTAATTCAATAAATAATAATCAAGTATTTGCCATGAGCCTGGTGGAGCACTAAACTGTATGTTCAACCTGTTGGGGACCCAGAGACGAGCAACATAGTCAGGTCTTTGCCTTCAGGAGACTTCTATCCTCAGCCCCAAACACAGATCCTAAACAAGTAAACAAATAAATAAGCAAGATATTTCAAATAGCAATGTGAGATATGAATAAAACAGAAGTAAGTGGTAAGAAAGCTATGTCTTGAATGAGGGGCCAAGGAGAAAAGAATGGATATTGCAGGCTAAGACTCTCTAAGGACGTGAGCTCAGACAAGGAGTCTACTAGGTGAAATCCTAGGAGCCATGTGTCCTAAGCTAAAGAAAGGGCAAGAGCAAAGGCTCAGACACCCTAGGTAAGACTGAACTTGATGTTCAAGGAACTGAGAAAACCACTGGATTGAAGAGTGTAGGTGTGAGAAACAGACAGGGGCCAAGTCATGTGGAGCATCACGTACCATGCTAGAAGTGTAGATTTCATTTTAGGTGTGATGGAAAGTCATTGGTGAGTTTAATTGTAAGTGATTTGTGTTCTGGTTTACTTGTTTTTTGTTTGTTTGTTTGTTTGTTTTTTAAGAAAAACATTACTGCTTGCTGTGGAGATAATGGATTCTTAGGGGAGCAAAATTCATGGTAGGGAAATCAGTGAGAAGAATTTTCAGGATCCAGGTGATTGATGATGATGATTTAGAGTAGGATTGAGGAAAAATAAGTGAGGAAAAGTTGGCCATGATTGAAGATGCTTTGTGGAAGTACAGTGGGGTGGGAGTGGTATTAGCACATGACCTGCTAACTCCCCGCTCCTTCCAAGCTTTCATCCCAGTTCATTAAACACAAAGCCAACAGTGTGGTCTTTCTAAGGATGCCGTTCTTTGCCCATATATCTTAATTGGCTCCTTATTGCTTACAGAATGAAGACCAAAGTCCTTAATAAAGTTTCAAAGCCACATCTTATCTGGCCTCACCTACTTTAGAAATACAAGCAAATGAGCTTATCAAAAAAAGAAAAACGAGTAACAAAGCAGTCCAGAATTCTGAGGAAAATTGTTTCACAAATATGATATTAATAGAAAGTGGTACTGGTTTTTGATATGTGAAGGACCCGCATTCACAGCCTTTTACCTGATCTTAAAACTTGAAAGTTTCTGTCATTTAAAGAGCCACAATATGTCAAGCAGTAAATTTTAACCTCCAAGGAAAGAAATAGGAAAGCTTTGGGAGCTGAAAGAAATCAAATAACCCCTTGGACACAAATAAATATATGAATTAATTTTTGATGACCCTCAATTTCATCTATTCCCCTATTTATAATCTCCAGTGAAAATACCATCAAGGGAATACTTACTACAAAATTTAATGGTTAAGTTAGTTAACCATACAAAGAGAGAAATTGATAGAATAAGTTCATTCATCACATTGAAACTATGATCTGATTTTCCTTCTGCCTGAAACAAGAATTTTTTGGAAATTGAAAATCTATGTCAGGATCACTAAGCCAACTTGCGAAGTCACTGGAATTAACAGTGACAGAAGGGGGCAGTGCTGTCACAGTCCTTACATGGACTTGAGGTCTTAACAAAGGGAAACAGAAAGTTACCCTGAGTAACAAGGCTCATATTTTTACCCAGGGTCTGAAGTGAATCTCAGTTTCAATTGCTTATTTCTTCCAACTAGCTAAGTCTCAAGCCCCCAAAGAGAGCAATGAGATCCCCTCTTTGTCAGACACCCTGATATACCTTGTCAAGCCTTGTGAGAAAATGTCCCTATCTCAGTGTGGCCTCAAGGAATATTAGCTGATCTCTACACTTATGTTAGTAATTAATTGTTTGGTCTTTTACAAAACATATGGTGAAAGAAATTTACCTGACCTGATCATATAAGAAAAATTCTCTGTACTGAACATGGAACCATTCAACAGGCCCTAAAATTTCTTTCTATGGATAGAAAAATGAATATATGCAGCTTTAAACTCAAGCAATTCCTCAAAAATGTTCCATGACAGCTTGTTTACATAAAATACCAGGACATAAATGGTCCTGGTCCTCAAGATAACTTAATAGACATGCCTGGATGTGGGTTAGTCAATTGGAGAGAGGCTGCCAAGTACCCCACAAGAGTGGTAAAAGTCTCTTACGAAACATGGGAAGGCATGCAGCTTCACACAGAGCTCCTCACCCCTACCTAATGCCACACTTCTCACTTCTCAGAGAAGGGACTTCCACCAATGACTTCATGTCAAAAGCCCCACTGGAGGGTGTGGCTTTCACACTGAAGTTCTCATCATTTACATTTTGATAACAGTTTTGGACCTATTTCCACTTCTTACCCCTACCATCAAAGAAAAGGAAATTAAGGGAAAAGATGCTCTTATGACTATTTGGCAAGTGAAGGAATATGTACATTTAATGCATAACATTGGTGACAATTAGGGAAACTCAACTGTGGCAGAGAATGAGGATTGTTGTGTGTAGTGGGGTACATGTGTGTGTCCATTTATTCATGCTATAAATATTTGTTGAGTGTGTTCCATGCACCAGGCATTGATCAAGGCATTGAGAATATAGCAGTGCACATAAAATAGTCAAAGCCACTGATTTCATGGAGTTTACATCCTAGAAAATAAATTAATAAGCACATCAAATGTGAAATCATGATAAGTACTGTAGAGAAAAATAAAGTCAGGAGAGGAGAATATTAATTACCACATTGCATAGAAGGGACATTAACAGAAAAGGGGCAGAAGGGACGAGGAAAGAGGTAAGGGGAAGTGTGTTCTTTAGTGGTACAAGCTAAAAAAGTTTTGTCCAGGCAGGTGAACAAGGAGACAGTAAGGAGAGACATTTTCATATAACAATCAGCAGTAAAAATAGATAATAATAATAGATGTCAACTATTAAAACACCACTTAGTGACTATCACTTTGCTAAGCATTATTTAATTTATTCTTTACAATAAGCATTACTAGTGTAACACTTTTGGTGCAAGGAAATTAAAGCATCAAAAGAAAGAGAGGGAAGAGGGGAGGAAGGGTGAAAAACAGCAAGAAAGGAAGGGAGGAGGGAGAGAGGAAAAAATCAAGGCTGAATAAGTCTCTTGCCCAAGTGATCTTATGCCTACATACAGAGTGTGAGTTTGGGGGAGTAGATAGCCTGAATCCAAAGCCTGAACTCAACCCAGACACTGGATTGGCGTACAGATAAGTTGAAGTACAACATTCATGGTCTTTGCCTTGGAATTGCTCATAGACTTTAAGACAGGCAGGCTTCTAAACACATAATTCCAGTGCAGTGATAGGAGCTATGATGGGGTTCCATAGAGTTAAGCAGACATGGAGGAAACAGCGACTATGAGCCTGACAGAGGGTGGGTGAGGCCTCATTGAATGCAGACATACTCACTAGTGTTTATGTAATTCATGGCTTTCTCTGGGCCTGATTACCCACAACTAATCTGCAGTTCCTTCTAAAGCCTCCTTCTGGTAGATTTCCCCAGGCTGGCCTCACAGGTTGTGGTTAGTTAGCCTCATCCTGCATGTAAGAAATCATTCTGACACAGGAGCTACACAAACTGTTTAGAACCAACCACTGAAGAAGGAAGAAAAATAACAAGATAGCAACTACCTTAACACCCAAATAAATGAATAAGGAATATGAGAACCATGTGGATTAAAATGAAATGACGGTACCATGTCACAACAGAAGTGAAAAGGGTAAAGATGCTGGCAAGCCACTCATAACAACTCAAGGCCATGGCTGACTACAGTCACTCAGAGAGGAAACTTGTATTCTGTGAACATTCGCATGACCTAGCACAATTTGATTTAAACCTTGAGTCCTTAAACCAGGTCCATGTATGAACATCACAAAGTTCATGAATTCCCTGGAATAGTATGCAAAATGATGTACCTGTTGTGCACTTTCTAGAAATTCCAAACAACTTATCCAAATTCCAATACAGTATATGTTCCCCAGATAGGTTAAGAACTATGCTTTGAGGGCCGGGATTATGGCTCAGTGGTAGAGCGCTTGCCTCACATGCGTGAGGCACTGGGTTCGGTCCTCAGCACCACATAAAAATAAAATAAAGATATTCTGTCACCCACAACTAAAAAAAAATAAACATTTAAAAAAAAAAGAACTATGCTTTGAATATTTTTTCAATGGTTGCTCCAAATTTAAATAATTTAGAAGTTTCAAAAATCCTGAGTTTTTTTATTTTTTAATTTATTCTAATTAGTTATACATGATAGCAGAATGCATGTCTATTCATAGTACACAAATGGAGCACAACTTTTCATTTCTCGGGTTGTACACAATGTAGAGTAACACCACATGTACAGTCATAAATGTACTAGGGCAATGATGTTCATTCCACCAGCTTTCCTGCCCCCATACTCCCTCCCACTTCCTCCCTTCCTAAGTGAGTGTTTTGATATCTTTGTTATTCATCACTTTTATTAAAGTGTTTGCAAATTCATGGTGCCACTTAGGTCCCCACACTTAAGTATAAGCATTACCATACCCCAGGGCTTGTTTTTTATTATGTTGTGTATAGTTGACCTTTTATCTTCCTTCTGAACTTCTGTGTAGGAAGATCACCTCATCAAAGAAGGTGTCAGTCAGTAGTGGTTCCCAGCCTCTGTATGTGTTGGCAAGGATGGGTGAGGGGTGGGATGGCTATTTGATTGGAAACGACAGAATCACCTCACCCATCTGGTGTTTTCACCCATCTGTGTGTTTTATACACACTCTCCGGCCCAATTCTTCCCCACCCCACTACTCCTATTCCAGTCCTTACTATCCATAATTCAAGTTTCTAGTGATACTTTCTCCTTATGTATAATTCAAATTACTTTAGGCAAAATAATATAGATAGTCATCTCTTTGTTAAATATGTTGTAGTCATTGAAGAGGTATAGAGAATAGTGAAGAATCTTTTACCTCTTTACTGATGCTGCTCAAAGGAAAACTTGCCAAAGCTTAAGATGTTGTACCTACCAAACACCAGTCTAGCCACTTTTAAATATCCTTAGAGGTTTAAGAAAGAGTTCAGGTTGATAAAATTCACCTCCAGCTATATAACTCTATATTCCATCAGAAAATGAATCATTGAAACTATTTTCTTATGTACATTCTATTGAAAGGCCTAAGAAAAGACAATCTAAGATGAGAATTTGGCCTCAATGATTTTTTAACTACAAGATAACAGAAATCATGGGAGAAATACAGGGCAAATATTTATTAGCTTTTCATAAGTACTAGCGAAGGAAATTTTGCACAAAATTTATCACATCAACAGAAAATCAGGTAAGATTGAAGGTTCATTATTGACAAACATTTGTCTAACATCTTCTATGTCAAGAAAGATTTTTGGTTGTGACAAGAAGCAAGAAACCTATAACGATTGGAGATTACTAGAATTTTGCCTCCCCCAGTGAAGAACAACTCCAAATACATAATTTCCCAGTCCATCCATTTGTATGTATAAGCTACTCTCCGAGGAAAGCACTGCTGCTTACTAAATCAGCCACATCAACTTCTAGGGGGGTCAGGGGAGCCTGGAGCAGTGGTTACTGAAGAACTGACTTGTGCAAATATCTTTCCAAGAAACCTCAGCCTGGAGTAGAATAGCTGCTGGCAACAATATTCTAAACCTGCCTTTTGGCTGGTTCTCAATAAATAGCCTCCTCCTTAAACATTTAATACACCTTGGAGACATATCGCAGTCATAGAATAGTTTTTACAGGTGAAACTAAAGATTGCACAGAAGATTTAAATAACAACATAACTCTGAGATATACAATCCAGAGTTCACCTAACAAAGAAGAAATTCAATGAGCAAGTAAGCAATTAAAATTCTACCTCCTGCTACCTGTGAATCATGAAAGACTCAGTGAAGACATATCATCTTCACATCTTTTTCTGTATATGTTCTATCAATAAAAACTTAAATTTGGAAGAAGAGGGGGGAACCAAAGTGATATTTTGATATAGCTGTAACAATAAACAGCATCTCTTTTTTTCTCTTTCTTTCTCATCAGCATCAGCTTTTGTATTTGAAACTCTAAATTTAATGTGAAGAAAACTTTAATATCACAACTACTTTTCTAGGCTTTAGGATAAGACCCTGTTATTTTTCCATTAAGGATGAGATTAAAAAAAAGATGCCTGAAATATTACCTGAAGTTATGCATTCAATACATATAGTAACTATGATTACAGTAATGAACCTGGATAATGCATTATGCTATTGACAGGTAGAAAATTGTCATAAGTGATTTGCGATATCCATGGCTAATAGTCTGGGGAAAACAAGTCTAAGAAATAAATGATATTTGTCAGATCTCTCAAATACATACATAAGATTTGTCCTCTACGAATTATTCTTTTTATATTTATGTATCTGTAATTTAGAACTCAGAAGTCCTAAGGAGTATCTTGACTCCTTGAAGAGTGATTATTTGGATCATGTTTGTCTCCACCAATGACATTGTAAGCTCTGCAAAGGAAGGAATAATGTCTATTTATGTTCATCGCTGTAACCTGTCCTCAGCATCTGACACAGTGCCTGGCACATAATGGGTCTTCAATAAAGAGTCATTGAATCAATGGATAAATGAATACATTGCCCTTCCTTTCTTCCTTCTCTGCATCCTTGCTCCACCTCCCTCTCTTCATCACTCTCTTTCTGTCAGGTTTCTGGTGAGGACACTTTCATGATGATATCACAGGAAATGGTTAGAGTGGATCTACATCTCAGGTTTTTCTTCGTCTAGCCCCCCTGCACTTTAGGTGATCCTGTCTTCTTCTCATTCTTTAGTAAGAATTGAAAACCTCTGTAGTTCTCATCACCACTTTAAAGTAGGACATCTCTAAAAGAAAATGCAAAAATCTTGCCTTGAACATTTTTTGCAAGATGGTAAAACTTTAACAAACATGTGGTATATTGCCTTGGAAGCTTGGTCTATTGTTGGGAGTGTGTTGAAGAGAAAATAAGGATACCTGAAGAAGAGTTGAATATTTGCCTGAACGAACTGGTTAAATCTCCTTCTGTTTTTTTTTTTTTAATGAGTAAAAGAATTATGAAATAGACTTTGCAACTATTTCTTGAAACTAGAAAACTAGAATATCATCAAAGGACTTATACAGAAATGAGTCAGTGTTTATGATGATGAAGAGCTCTGACTAGCAACATGGATAATTTATTATTTAAACTTTCAACCACTTTCAATTAGGCTTTGAACAGGGACTACAGGTCATTTATTTTTCTTTCTTTCTAAAAATTAGAGTCAGACTTAATATGATAAACTTAATATTTACATATTTGTCCTCTTAAACCTATAGGCTTTAGATACTGGTATCAGTCATAATTATTTTCTGGATTGACCAAATGAGGGTGTCCAGTGCCTTTTCTGATTGTGAACATCAGGCATTGACATAAGTGATGGACATTAATCAAGCAATGAATTCCTTCTTGCAATATGGAAAATTTGCAGTTAATTTTTCATAATCCTCAATACAATTTTTTACAGAAAATGCATCCAGGAAGATAGCACAAGTTGAGGATGATATTTTTAAAAGATTGAGCGTCACAGAGGCAAAACAATGTGGTTAAGTATAGAGATTCTAAAGCCAACTGCTTGGATTCCAGTCTTGGCTCTACTGCCCTGCGGTCATGTGACTTTGGATAAAACACTTCTCTGTGCCTCTGTCTTCTTCTGCAAACTGAGGATAGTGATAGTATCCACCTTATAGGAGTGTTTTGAGGATTAAGTAGGTTATGTGTATGGCCCTTATGAGAGTGCCTGGCATATAACAACTGCAAGTTTTGATTGTTTTCATGATTGCTCATATCTTAAATAAGTAATGACATGGCATATCAAATGGGAAAGAAATGGCTTTTATCATATTGCTAAGATTTTTCAGTATACGGAGAAATCAGCTGATGAACTGAAAGTACCTCTTTGTAGCAAAGGACCTAAATAGGAATTTCTCCATGGAAGATACACAAACGCCTAACAAGCATATGAAAAGATGCTGAACATCACCAGTCTTTAGGGAAATGCAGTGAGCTCTCATCTCATCCGCATTGGATGGCTGCTATGAAAATAAGCAAACAAACAAAATAACATGTGTGGGCTAGAAAGTAGAGGAACTGGAATATTTGTACACTGTTGTTGAGAACGTTAAATAGTGTAGTTGCTATGGGAAGGAGTATGGTAATTTCTCAGTAAATTAAAAATAAAACTACCATATGATCCAGCACTGCTGGTTATATATACAAAAGAATTGAAATCAAGGTCTCAAAGAGAAATTTTTACACCCATGTTCATAGCAGCAATTATTCACTACAGGTAAAAGGTGGAAGCAATTTAAGTGTCTACCCATCAATAGATTAAGGGATAAATAAAATGTGGTATAAACTTTTATTTATATGATTTAACAAATATTTTCTGAACACCTACTATTTGTTAGCCATTGTTCTTTTTCATCAATTAGCAAGTTTTTTCTGTCCTTCTAGAGCTTATTTCTAATATAATACATAATTTCTAGGTCTAGCAGGATGTATGACTGTCTGAAAGTACTATCAAAAGTTCTCTGAGTTTTATCTTTCTCATCAGTAAAATCAAGTGCGTGTGGTAGAGAACAAAATGATAGTTCTCCTTTTTGCATCTGAAAAGATTTGAAAAATGATAGGTAAATACTGTATGAAATGAGGATCTAAAAAACCACTAGGGGGCAAGATGCACATGGCATAAACATTCTACTGATAGGAAATTCTAGAAACAAACAGGAGAGTCATCCTTTAGGCATCATGAAAAAATAAGCAAACAGCAAAGGCTACATCACTGGATGTAGGAAGAGTGCTACAGAATAGTTTTCCAAATGTGCTTGATTCTACAAAGTATTTGATTAGAGACTGTTTTTATGAGTAATTGAGGTGCAAGAAGCAGAATGCTTCATTTGTAATTGATTAGTACCTGTAAATGCATATAATAATAGTAAGACTGTGTTTAAAGAACCACAAACACCAAGCAATATATTGAAATTTGAAGTAGCTCTTTACTCATGTGTTAGGATCTAAACAATACACATTTGGAATTCTTTCTTTTACTTTTTTTTGGGGGAGGTAGGGGGATAAGTAGTGTACCCACTCTTTTTAAAATCTTTTGGATTTTTTTATTGTATAAATTTAAGGTACATGATGCAGTGTTTTGATATACACATATGTAATTAAATGATTGATAGAGATAAGCAATTTAACATATCCAACATGTCAGAGTTACCTTTTATGTGATAAGAGCACCTAAAATCTATTTCCAGGGAAATTTCTAGTACATAATACAATATTATTGACTACAGCCCTCATACTGACTTTAGAACTCCAGATTTATTTGTCCTATATAACTTCTACTCTCTACCCCTTGATCTACATCTCCCAGTATCCCCTGCTCCTGTTTCTGATAACCATTTATCTACTTAACACCATCACATGTTCAAGTTATTAGAGTTTTTTAGATTAGATGTTTTTAGAATAGAAATCATGCAGTATTTTTCTTTTTGTGTCTGGCTTATTTTACTTAATATAATGTCATTCAGTTTCATCCATGTTGTCACAAATGGCAGAATCTGTCTTTTATTTTTTAACTGAGCAGTGTGTGTGTGTGTGTGTGTGTGTGTGTGTACTACAATTTCTCTATTCAGTGATGGTCATTTAGGTTTTTCCTTTTTTTTTCTTTTTGGCTACTCTGAATAATTCTGCAATGAACATGGAGTGCAGATGTTTCTACAAGATGTTCATTTTGTTTCCTCCAGGTATATACCCACAAGAGGGTCTTGAATGGAGATTGCTGCTAACCAGTACCAGCCTATCTGATCACAAAACAACATATGCTATTCTTTTTCCTCTTTCATCCCATTGGAAAGTGGTAGTTTTAAATGTGTCAAAAATCTTTGACCAGTCTTCCCATCAAAAGTTGGAGTTCTCTAATTCCTTTTTTTTTGTTTATTTGGTTTTTTTAAATACAGTGCTAGGGATCAAACACAGCCTTGTACATGCTAGGCAGTAAGCTACACCCTACTACCACCACCACCACCACCACCCACGCTTTTCTTTCACTCACACCTTTAATCCAAGCTACTTGAGAGTCTGAGGCAGGAGGACTGCAAGTTCAAGGACAGCCTGGGCAACTTAGAGAGGCTCTGTCTCAAAAGGATATAAAAAGGGCTAGAGATGTAGCTTAGTGGTAAAGCACTTCTTAG
The DNA here is from genome assembly GCA_004024805.1 of Geosciurus inauris. Taxonomy (NCBI): domain Eukaryota; kingdom Metazoa; phylum Chordata; class Mammalia; order Rodentia; family Sciuridae; genus Geosciurus; species Geosciurus inauris. The sequence goes on from PVHX01005991.1 coordinate 11,098, forward strand.
CATGTGGGAGACTCTGCGTTCAATACTCAGAAACCCTTCCCCCCAAACACACACACACACACACACACACACACACACTCCTTTCTAGCCTATACAATGCATGTGAAGTGATGTGTGACTACCCAGGATGGTGTAGAAACTTCTGTTTGATTCTCAGAATGCTCTTAGGATACTCTCCCTCAGGATCTAGCCAATGTGTTTTAAGAAAGCCTATAACATATGGAGAAACCAGGTGCTCTGGGTGAGAGTTCTAGTGAAGATCCCACCTGTAGTCAGCAGCAGCAGCAGTCAGATATGTGAGTGAGTGACCAGTGGCTCAGGGGCCTGAGGCAGGAGGATCATAAGTTCAAAGCCAGCCTCAGCAATTTAGCAAGGCCCTAAACAACTGTCTCTAAATAAGATATTTTGAAAAGGGCTGGGGTGTAAGCTCCCTTTTGTTCAATTCCTGTTGCCAAAAAAGAAAAAATAAAGATATGTGAGTGAGTGAGTGAGCTTTCAGATGATTCCAACACCCAGCCTTCAAGTCCCCAAGCAAAGTTGTGTGGAGCAGGGATGAACTGATCCTGGCAAGCCCTTGCCCAGATCACAGATTTGTGAAGAAATAGAATGATGTTGTAGTTGTTTAAACCACAAAGTTTTGAGCATTTGTGGATGTTTTTCTTTTCTTTTAATTGTTTTTCTGCTTTTGTTTTGTCTTTTTACAAAGTGATGGGTAACTGGAACATAGGATCATGAAAGAGGAATTAAAGAAAATAAACTGCCAAGGAATTAATTTAATGCTTTTGTGGATTCCCATTGGCGTGGATCTATGATGCCTGCTCTCAAAAATATTTAAAAATTCTCAAGATATGCTATCCCTCATTGTCCACCCCATGTGCTTGGTACACCAGTGCTCTTAGAAACGGATGAGGACGTCTCATTTGGTGAGGTTATTATCACTGACAGGAAGGCCACCACTGGAAGATCACTGTAAACATCTTCTTAGGCAGCAGGTCTGCAAGTGAGAGCCTGTTGCTGGTCCAGACCTCCTAGATCACAAAGAGTAATACGTTAGTCAACTATGCATCACTGTGACAAAATAACTGAGAAAAACAATTTAGAGGAGGAAAGAATGATTTGGGTTCACCGTTTCACAGGTTTCACTCTGTAATCTCTTGGCCCATTGCTGTGGACTTGTAGTGTGGCGGGACTTCATGGAGGAAGGGTGTAGCAGGAAAAAGCTGCTGACCTCACAGCAACCAGGAAGCAGAGGGAGGGAGAGAGGAAGGAGTATGGGACAAGACGCACCCTTCAAAGGCACAACTTTAGTGACCCACCCTTTTGATTAAGTCCTACCTCCCCAAGTTTCACTACCTCCCAATAATGCCATCAGCTATGAGCCCATCAATGGCTTATCATTGGATCATAAAGGTTCTGACCAATCACCTCCCAAGAGCTCCTCTAAACATTGCTGCACTGGGGATCTGACCTTGAATACAAGTCTCTGGGGGACATTTCATATCCACGAATACAAGTCTCTGGGGGACATTTCATATCCACATGTAAATAAATGGTGGGCTTGGATTGGATGGAAACTCAGCAGTGACCTTATCAAGTTGGAAACACTGAGGAACAGGAGATTTATTCAGGTTTATCCAGAAAGCTTGCAGCCAACCTGAAGGGGAAACGGAACAGGACTTCTTTGAAGTAAGACTACCAAGGAGCAGACAGTCTATTGTATGTAGAGCCTGACACATGACAGAATCTCAGTAAATATTTATTAAATAAATGAATAAATATCACAAAGACAGCATTGTTCTATGCCATAGAGTTAGGATACAAAAATGTAACATGCCCTTAGTGCTAATAGAGCGTCTAATGTAATTAGGTGGTTACCACTGCCCATTTACTTACCACCTAATCTTTGTCACGTACCAGCTGAAAGTCACAGAAAAGATATCTGGTTACTCTGATACTAACCATTATTAACAAAAATCTATCAGAGCCTTCTTCCTGATCACCTACTCACCCTGCTGGTGGAAGAAGGGTCCTCCCCACTAAATGGGACTATCCTCTCCCTTAAATAGGACCAGAGGACTAAAAACACTTCAGGATGATACACTTGACTCTGGAAAAATGAGACTGGCAGCAGTTTATTAATCACATGTCCTCCCACCTAGATGAGGAAGAGTCTTTATGCCAGGTAGGGCCACATGGGGGTTGCACTCAGAAATAGCATGAATCAGCACAGGCAGTGGTTTGTAATATTTAAAGGATGAAGTAACACCAGGTTCCCATGGGTGAACAGGATTGACTTCTGTGAATAATTTCACTAGTTTATACAGTAGTAAAAGTGCTTAGACTGAAGCCTCTGGTAGGGTGCAGCTGGTCTGATTGACAGGAATCAGCCAGGTGGGGAAGCTTGACTGTCTGGTAGTGGGCATATCTGGCAGGAGCAAGTGAAATGATGAGTGAGCTTTGAAGACTCTACAAGGATCAAAAATGTCAAGGCAGGAGTTGCAATTTTAGGTCTTACATGTCCCTTCATTTCTATTGGCCTTGGATCCTCATTTGTAAAATCAGAGGGTGGGGCATGAATTATCTCTTGTCAGCTTTAATTCTCTTTAATTCCCATTGTGTGAAGCCAGTTAAATGAAGAGCATTTTGGTCATTTTTTGAGGCACTTACTGTCCTGATTTTTTATGTGGAGATCAGTCTATTTTTGTTTTCTGTGAAGATCAGAGCTGTCTCAGTGAATTCAGGCTAATCTCCTAGGGCCCTCTCAAAAATTTAATATGAAGTTGAGATATTTAATTTCCAAGGAGTGGGAAGGGGAGTGTGTTAGAGAAAGTCTAGGAAATAAGTGGTTTTTATAAACCTAAAATTAAATAATTTTTAAATGAAGGTTAATCTATCCAAAATAAAATTTTAACAAGGGTCAAGAAATGATTATCTTCCCTTCCATGATCTCAGACAACAGGGAATTTATGATTTTCATTAAATTGTGCCAAATAGTAAGTACAGGGAAAGAATAAAGAATTTCTTGACAGCTTAACATAAAACCTGAGGCAAAAATATGTTTTGACTTGCATACCTAAGTGTGCAAAATTCAACAAGAATCATAAGTTTGATTTCACATGTCTTTAATTGTTTTAAAACAAAATAATCTTGATTCAAATAAACTAAAGTTTAGCAGGTAATTTTTAACAAAAAAAAAATTTAACCAAAAATCTAATCTATGTACATGAAAAGCATTATGGTTAGGTTAAAGTAACTTTTTTTCTCCATGGGAGAAAATTTTAAAATGAAAAAAGCCATTTTTAAAGTTCTAATTTAGATTTTTAAAAATCATCATTAATGTAAAAAATTAACAATACCTTTAAGAACTAGTAATATTAGTCATTAACATTTCCTTTTGGCAAGACTTTACTCATTTATAATTTAGTGGCCTCTCACTTTGTTATAAAAACTGATGAAAATATTTCTCCAGTATTCATCCTTCCATATGAATAGGAATATACTTTAAACCAAATGCAGGGAATATACTTTGGGCCAAAAAAATGCATTTAGAAACTCCACTGCTATGGCTTCTATTTGAAAAGCTTAATATTCATTACAGTAGTGATAAGAAATTGACATTGACATGAATGTGTAATCAAAATGGAAAAAAAATCAGATTTCTGTCCATCTAAACAGTAACCACAAGACTTGGTTTATGTTTGGACAAAGGTTATAATAAGATTGTTATGGGTTTGATTATGTTTAACATATCAAAAGTGATATGTTAAAGTTTTTATCCCCATTACATCTTGTGACAGTTGATCTGAATTGTCCATTTGATTGAATTCAGAGATACATAAAGTTAAGAGGCTTCAGGGTGTGTCCTTGAGGGTATTTCTAGGTATAATTGGCCTGTGGGAGAGCAAACTGAGGCAGAGACCCACCCTAAGTGTGGCTAGCACAGTTCAATAGGTTGGGAGCCTGGATGGAACAAAAGTTGGAAGAACAAGGAAGCAGCAGCAGATACAAGCTTAATTCTTAAATGGGTTCTTTGCTGCTGTGATCACCTGAGAATATCAGACTCCAGCTCCTTCACTCTTCCAAAACGAACCCCAACTAGTAACATTCCCGGGAGTTTCCACGCCTTCCATCCTGGACTAAGGCTACATCATCAATCTCTCTCATTCTGAGGCTCCAGGTTCTTCATCTGAGCAGCTGTTGGTTCCTCTAGCTCTCAAGCCTGCAGATGGCCACTGTGAGATTATCCAGGTTCTGGTCATGTAAACCAATCAATAAATCCCCTTTTTATAATCATACCTATATATGTATGTATATTCTGTTTTTTCTGTTCCTCTTGAGAATGTGACCTGGTTTGTAAATAGAATCTTTTTTTTTTTAATATTTATTTTTTAGTTGTAGGCAGACAGAATATCTTTATTTTATTTTTACATGGTGCTGAGGATCGAACCCAGTGCTTCACGCATGCTAGGCGAGCACGCTACCACTGCGCCACAACCCCAGCCCCCTGTAAATAGAATATTTAGAGAGGTAATCAAGTTGAAATGATATCCTTAAGGTGGGCCTTAATCCAATGATTGATGTCCTTGTAAAAGGGAAATATGGACACAGACAGATATGCACATAGGGAAGACTTTGTGAAGACACACAGGGAGAGAGTTATGTGATGATGAAAACAGAGACTGGAGGGAGAAATTTGCAAGTCAATAATGCTGAAGATTCTCAGAAACCACCAGAAGCTAGGTGAGAGGCATGAAGGAATTCTTCTTTACAGCTCCCAAAAGGAAACAACCCTACTAACTCCTTATTTCAGACTTACAGCCTCCACAATTGTGAGACAATACATTTCTGTTTACTAAGAGTATTAGTTAGGGTTCTGTAGAGGAACAGAATCAACAGGAAGTATAATTATAAAAAGGGAATTTTTTTAGGTTGGCTTACAGGACCAAAAGCTAGTCCACAATGGCCGTCTGCAGGCTGGAGAGCCAGACAAACCAGCAGCTGAGCAGTCCAAGAGGCTGAAGCCTCAGAACAAGAGGGATCAATGGTTCTACCCTGGCCCAGACCCAAGGCTTCTGGAAACTCCCTGGCAACTCATTGGCAGAGTTCACTTTGGAAGGCTTCTGGGGACTCCCTGGAGAATCACTGGCATAGTCTGCTTTGGAAGAGTGAAGAAGAAAGAGTCTGATATTCTCAGATGAACAGCAGCAATCAAGAACCTGTTCAAAAAGAACAGAGCTTGCATCTGCTGCTGCTTCTGAGTTCTTTCAACTTTGATTCCACCCAAGCCATTATCCTATTGGATGGTGCTGTCCACACTTAGGGAGGGTCTCCATTTCAGTTGGCTGTTCAACATGCCTACGATTCCTTGACACACCCAGAAGCCTCTTAATCACCGGAATCTCATAATTCAATCAAGTTGACAATTAAAATTGACCATTACACTAGGCCACTGTGTTTGTGGTACTTTGTTACAGCAGCCTTAAGAAACTGATACAGGTTGAATAATTTTTTTTCCCCCAACAATCAGTTTAGTTGTCTTCTTTCCATTCCTCAGTAGCAGTGAAACTTTCCTTCTCACCCATTGTTTCTGCGTAAGTTACACTGAAAGCATGAACATGCCTGCATAATTACTGTGGTACATAGTTACTGATCATGGCATTCTTTAAAATGATTCTTTCTTCAGTTGTCCTTTTATTTTTAAAACATTTTTGTGAAGATTTGGGAAATACAGACATGGGACATTTGAGGTGAACTTTGGTTTAAACCATAGTTATAAAACATACATATGTATTTTTACATAATGCACTCTGTGTGACCTTAGCTGACTTACTTAACATGGTAAGCCACAGTTTACTCATTGATCAAAATGAAGATAAATATAATCTCTTAGACTGAACCAAATGAAATTTACACTTTTGTGAATAAAATATCAGCAATTTCATAAAGTCCAACCTCTATGCAAATGGATATAGGCAATAAGCCTAGAAAACTTGGCACAGCATACGAACTTGGTATATGGTAATTCTCTTACATTGTTTCTCTCATTAATAAGCTTACAATAACAAGAGTTGCTTATAAATATTAATTTATTGGTTACAGGAGGAGCTAAATGCTTTTCTTCATAATACATAGATATATGGCCCCTGCCCTTCTTACTTGCATAGCACAGTGGTGACCTAAGCAAGCTTCTTCATTCTATCCTCTTGTAACATGTGTTTGCCAAAATTTAGAACAGAACTAAGTAAAGTGAAAAATGTGTGTGATGCTGTATATAGGCAATAAGCTAGGATGCTCTCCCACAAATTCTACCTGCATCATGTCTAGTGACCTAGTTCATGCTCTGGTGAGATACTGTTATTATCAAGATATTTATGTGAAAATCAGATCAAAATGAAAAATTAGAATGCTATGGCTGAAACATGTATACTTCAAAAGATATAAAGATAAAATAAGAATAAAAGTTTATCTGGCTTAAAGCTCCTTGTGGAACAAAGTCTGTCCCTGGAAATGATGTCTTATAATAAAATAATATTTAATATGACATTCTTCATATCAGCAAATACTTAATGATGAGCAGAGGTAGCTTACAGTATCTGTAATTTAGAAGGTCATGAAGAATTCTAACAGAAAAAAAAGGTACACTGCTTAAAGGAAGATTGACCATCATATATTATACTTGTAGTAATTTTCAGGCTTCCCTTTCATTGAGTGTAGTAAATCCTGAGACCTCTTGATTATAAGAAACATCATATACTAAAATTTTTGTGGAAACTGTTTCACTTGATTGGGACATTTCATTTTCTTTCTTAAAAAATAGACACATCTTTCATAACATAATTCATCTTATGTACTGTCTCCTGATAAATTCCTTGTGTTGGGGAAGAGAAAAGAGAAGCAGCAGCAAAATATTTTCTTTAGTGTTTGAAAGACCATGAAACACACTGTGAACATCAAATATAAATAACACTGTTCACAGTTTTCAAATGCAATTATTCTAATTTATGGGTAGTTCTTAAAACAATAGTGTTTGATATCAAAAAAATTGAGACACCAGAACAATGCAAACAAGTCAACCTGGGCACATCTTGCATGGAGGGTGAAAAAAGTATATTTTTAGTATAATTTACAGGATCAGAAAAGAAATTACAAAGCAATACAGGAGAAGAAACAGTGAATATGTGTAATTGATGTTAGAAGTAATTTGTTCAAACATAATCCTTATGAATTTTCAAAATTCCATTTTTATTCCTGATGAAATCATATTTTCTGTAGCTGTATATTACAGCAATAATAATAACTGCAAACATTTATTGAGTACTTAGTACTCAGAAAATAACATTTACATGCATTATCTCATATAATCCTCCTACCAACATTGCAAGAAGAATACTGTTACAATCTTGCTTTTATGGATAATAAAAGTGAAGCACAAAGAGTTTAAGTCAATTACCAAAGATCCATGGCTAATAAGTGCTAGAGGATATAAATCCACAGTCTGGTTCCATAACTTTCACACTTAAACACTATGCAATATCAATTAAAATCAGGACCAACAAAAGGTAAACTTGAACATAAATTGATCCACCATTTCCTCAGTGAAAAGATTACAAAATATATTTTTATAAACTTGAATATATACACATTTGGGAATTTAGATGCAAATGTCAAATACCTAATAGCAATTTAAATTTATATAAATATAAAAATACACATAACCACACATCAGATTAAGTGGTATATTAATTAGAATTATTGACTTTCCCATGCTTACATTATAACACAATAACAAGGCAGCCCAGTGATTTAGCACAAGGACTCAAGGCCAAGACTATATGAGAAAAAATTTCTGGTTTACTATATCCTAGCCTAACGATGCTTGAAAAATTACCTACCATCTTCACAGTTTCTTGTGTCAAATAGGAGTTACATAGTACCTACTCCGTTGGGTTATAAAAGGAGTATTTGAGTTAAAAGGTGTAAATTTCTTGGAGTAGTGCCTGGCACACAGTACATGTTATTATTTACTATTACAATATACAAATGCTTCACTTTCACCTTCACCGTGGCACCAGTGGCTTTGACATCACCAGGGACCAGTACCAGTTGTCTGATGGTGGTTTTTTTTATATTCTCTCTCCTTCTAAGTAACTGGAAACTGAGAACTTCCAATGCTGTCACTGAAATTCTTATCCCAAATCACAATATACTTTTATTTAAGATTAGGAATGTTTTTGTTATTGAGAGTAGCTTTGATCTCTACAATGGAAATATTTAGAAAATTGTTTTAAAAATTATCATTTTAAGCAGCACTTGCAATATTAAAGTCAAAGTTCCAAAAATAATTATTAAATCAGCATTAAATTTCTTTGCTATTTGGAAAAATAGTTCTATCCAAAAGTTTTCTGTATCATGATAGGAAAATCTATCTTGCCAAAACAACAATTTATTGTTCCAAGTAAAATAATTAAAATAACATAAGCAGAATTTGAATAACAGCTCTAATACAGAAAATTAATGAGGAAACTCTTTAAGAGATAAAGAATAATTTGGGGAAAATATAATAGTTATATTTGGGATATGCAGACAGTGAAAAGAGACACTGGGTAATTATACTGATTTTTCATATTATCAGGTTTGATTATGGAACTTGACATGATAACAGGTACAGATGCCAAATCTCCATCTCAAGTGATGTTTGGTGATATCATTGAAAATAGGGGAAAACTGCTCATGTTCAAACCACATTTTCTAGCATATGACATGATTTCTATAAAACAGAGGGAAAGAAGGCAGCTTTAAAATACCAACATACAATTTCACTGCTATTCTAAGAAATTGAAGTTATTTTATGTGTGCTTGTGAAGCATATATATATAAGTATTAGTGTTATACTAGTATGACTGTCAACCTAATTAAAATGTTATTCATGATTAGAATGCCTTTTCCTTTTTTGTTACCAGTTTGGTGATTGGTACCTTGTATCCCACAGTAGGAGAAAGCAGCTGCCCACTTCATGTTCCATCATCTCCTGACCTGGCTAAGGCTTTCAACTAGTAAATAAGTCAGCTTGATAACTTTAACAGAGGCCAGCACATTTGCCAATTTCCTTTAACTCTGGAGCCTAGCCCAGACAAGGGAAGCAGCTTCAATTTTTTTTTTTTTTTTAAAAAGAAAGGCCTACATGTCTAGCCATGAAATTAACTGATCTTTTCAAAATCTCCAAGGAACTTCTGCAGGATACCTTGGCTTATGTTTCAAAGTCAAATAATATGGAAGATATAATCAGGTAACTCAATTTTCTTGCTTGATTTCTCAGTTGGGGCAGAAGTTGGACAGGAGACATTTAAATAAATATGGTAATTGCTTTCACAGACAAAAGCAGAATTTGAGTAAAATTTATGCTCAACAATTCATTCCAAAGCAGACATTTATTGTTCATGTTCTTATATTTCATTCAAATTTGAGAGTAATATATCTTTTGGACTGGAAGAAATAGAACATCAGATGAAAGAAGAGAGATTAGAATTTTTTCAACCATAAGATCACTAAGTAGATAAAGTGATTGGTTATTGCATATTGTTAATAACCAGAAAGTTAGCTTCATGGATAATGTAGCTTAAAGAGCACAACCATATAATTTATGAACCAAACTAGATATTCTTGAGAATGAAAAGAGGACACTATTAATAATATTGAGGGGAAAACAGGTATAAAATGAGACAATGAGACTATCTCCAGCAAATCATAATATATGGTCATTCTATCTAAAGTTGTGCAGAAGATACTTACATCAACAAATGCTAAAGTGATGGGTAAACAGTGGAAAATTAAACAGTTTGATGAGCAATTTCAGAAATTCACACTGATGGAGCTGAAACCTCAAAAGGTAGCTAGCTATTTATTGGGCTCTAGAGTATACTACTTGTTTTTTGGGTTTGGTTGCTATGTTCTTTTGCTGTTACTACTTTGGTTTGAAGCAGAATGTTTTTTGTTTTGCTTTCACTTGGTTTTTTTTGAGGTGTTTATGTGTGCCCAGAGAAAAGTTTCGACCAGTGAAATTTTATTATTCCTTTGGAAACTGGCCCCAAAGCAATGGTCTGGCTTCTTTTGTGAGGCCCACAGTATTTTGATCCCAGAATATAATGAAAGGGCTCACTGTGTAAATTTTAGTACCCTATCCTTAAAGACGGTTCTGCTTATTGGTTAATAACATGGTATTGGAGTTACAGTATTCAGGATTCCACCACCTTGGGAAAATGACTGGAAAATATGACTCCAGAAAATATCTGAAGCCATTTTAGTCACAACTCAGGGAAAGGGGTACTACTGGAATCTAGTGGATAGAGGTCTGGATGCTGCCAAATATCCTACTATGCACAGGACACCACTCGCCCCTACAAAGAACCATCTAAACCAAAATGACAGTAGTGCATAGGTTCGGAAAGCCTGATTTACACAGTTCCTCACACCATGCTTTTCTTCATTCCTCGCTTTGCACATGCTATTCTCTCTGCTTGAAACACTCAGGTTCTTCTTCCATCCTCTGCCATAACCATTCCCTCTTCCTCTTTCCCTCTCTTCTCAAGAAACAACCTTTTGATCACCACCCTAAGTGGTTGTTAAGGTTCTTTTTTCCCAAATGAATATTACATCTTTCGAAGAATTATGAGACATTAAGAATATCAATTACAACTTATTTGTATGTGCTTAATTAGTCCCCTCGCCCAGAAAGGCAGTTACCACATACTAGTCCCCACTGTATTCCCAGCAGCTAGCACAGAGTGAATGAACACTCCATAGACTCACAAACGTAAAGTAAAAGGGTAACTATCTCATTAGGTTGCAAAGATTAAATACTATAAACTGCTTAGTAGAGCGCCTGAATCACAGTACTTCCAAACAGACCGCGGCTCTGTAGCTTGTGCACAGGAAAGGGGATTCTCAGTTTCATCTCACCGCTTCCCGGGCTTTCTCCCAGCTGGGGAACTAAGGAGGAATTCTCCCTCCTCCCAGCCAGCGACTAGCAATTGCTGCGCCTGCGCCTTCTGCCTCCGCCGCGCACCAGGTGCCGGAAGGACTTTCCCTCTTCCCATTGGCTCGTGAAGACCCTGCACATGCTCTATACTTAGGACCTCCTCCACCGTGACCCAGTGTCCAACCAGAGCGCAAACCTACCAACACGCCTGCGCGAGCGGGCGTGCCCCGGAAGCAGTTCTTTGACCCTGTGACACGTAGCAACAGGGCCACTACAGGGTCTAGAACTGAGTTGGGGGTTACTTGGGGCCGCTGGAGGTACGACTGCTGCCGTCCCTGCGTTTGGTGAGTCTCTCAGATCCGTGGCACACTCTTCGGTTTCTCCCAATAGTAGTGCGGCTCGGCTTGTTGCTCTCTTTCGGCGCTTTTTTCTCAGACCCTTACTCCCTTTCAACTCCTCGTTCCGCCGCGGTCTCTGCACTTTAGGCGCGACCTTCCAGGTTTCTGCGCTTTGCTGGCAAGCCATGAAGCTCGTTTTGCAAGGAGACTGCCGTGTTGTCAGCTGTCTCTGAAGAATCTTTAATTTTTACTTTAATTTTTACTGCTCTTCTAGATCCTTGTGGAGTCACTCCTCCCACGACCTCGCCCCTACCAAGAGCTTATCAGCTCATTGAGATAGAAGGGTCTTCCAGGGCCGCGACTTAGAAACTAGACATTTCTATCCTCCCTCTCCCCGACCACCCTCCAAATGCTACTCTCCACAATTACTGTCTTCTGAGTATTTGTTTAAACAAAGTGCCAGGAATAAATTCAATAGAGCCTTGGGCATGAACAGCGTTTGCTCTTTCTCTTCTATTACAGATCATTTGCAATGTCAGGCTTTGACAACTTGAACACGGATTTCTACCAGACAAGTTACAGCATCGATGACCAATCTCAGCCATCCTATGATTATGGAGGAAGTGGGGGACCCTATAGCAAGTAACTTTTCAACTTTGGCAATTTATTTAGTTTATATTGCATTGAAAGCATGTATTCAGATATTTGGCTTGGTCTAAAACAATGTGTGAATGTGTCCCTTTTCAGGAATGTGATTTTTAATAATCTTTCTTTCCTGGAGAGATTTGTGATACTAATTCGAGTTTGAAGAGATTACCCTATTTAGAATTTGGTATCTTCTGCAAATTCTTCAGGTATGCCAGGATAGAAAAGTAGCTTATTGAGGTAGTTAGAATATTTCTATATCGTTTAAAATGAGGATGCAAGCTTCAAGTATCTAGAAGATGGGCTACTACTTAGTCCCCCTGGACCATCAAAATCTTTTGATGGCTTGTGTGGTAAAGTAGTAGTCCAACTTTCTGACTTTATCAACTAATTGATGCTGGCTTGAGGAGGCTGAGGCAGGAGGATCATGAGTTCAAAACCAGCCTCAGCAACTTAGTGAGACCCTGTCTCAAAATTTAAAAAAAAAAAAAAGGGAGGCTCAGTGGTTGAGTGCCTCTAGGTTCAATTCCCATTACCAAAAAAGAAAGAAAAATAAGCTATCAGCTCTTAATTAAAAGTGCTTAGTGACACTGTTTAAGACTGTTTAACAATGTAAGCTCCCCGTCATAAGTCATCAGGTGATTTTCATATAGTAATTGATAATCATTTTTATTATTGGTTACACTGAAGCAGACATTACCAGTTGCAGGTTCAAGAGGAAAATTCAAAGCCTTTCAGCCTGAACTGTGAAAAAGAAAATGAAATATTTTTATAGTACCTGGAGTTCATGGCAAAAATATATTAACTGGAAGTTTTTTACCAGTTTCTTCTAGAACTGTCTTTAGTCTCTTAGAACCTTAGAGGTAAATCTCATTGGTCTCCACTTTGAGAATATTATAAAAACCTTGGGCCTATTTTTCAGAAATACATGCATAGACTCCCCAAATAAATGTGCATGTAACGTCAGACAATTCATGTCTTATCTGTTGTTCATCTGTAGATCCTGAGTTTAAAACCTCATGAAAACTTCCATGATGAGGGCAAGGGAAGATTGTGCGTCTAGAATCTGTGAGACTGTGAGAAGTGTGCAGTACTAGAATGTATTGCATTAAAGTATCTGAGTGAAAGTGCCAATGATTTTTAAAAAAACAAAAATTAAATCCAGCCCCATTATATGGTTGTCTTAGTTAGGTTAACCTTTCGGTAACCCATAGGCTTTTCAAATCTGATAATTTGAGATATAAATACATAAACTGTTACACAATGGGAGTGAACATGTAAAAATATCCTCTGTCTATGAATTATTTTTTTCCCTTTGTTTAGTGCTCAGTTACAGACCTATGAGTATTTATCTCTCTTGATCAACCAATTGGGTAGAATGAGAAAATTATGTTTAGAGGTCTCCATTTATTAAATTACCTAAATATGTATTTTTGGTGATTGCTTTGTGTATAGGGGGGCCAAAGACTGGCCAGAGTCTTAGCTAGTAGTGGTCAAGCTTTGGAGAGCTTATCTGTACATTCTCCTGTCTCAGCCTCCCTAAGTGCTGGGATTACAGGCATGCGCCACCATGCCTGGCCTAACCACAAGATGTTAATCTTCAGACTTGTAGAAGTATTCCATTTAGATGCAGCCTCCTATGTCTGTCTGCCTCAGCATTTCTTTTTTAACCTGTCCATATTTTTATCACTTAAAAAGTGTGTGCCAGGTGTGGTAGTGCACTCTTGTAATCCCAGTGACTTGGGAGGCTGAGGCAGGATCATGAGCTCAAAGACAGCCTCAGCAAAAGCAAGGCACTAAACAACTCAGTGAGACCCTGTCTATAAATAAAATACGAAATAGGGCTGGGTATGTGGCTCGGTGGCCAAGTGGCCCTGAGTTCAATCCCCAGTACCCCCCCAAAAAGAAAAGATGACTTATCTTCTTATTCCACTTAGAGTCATCTAATTGCAATTCTCCATACAGAAGGTGTATAGATATTCTGTTGCTACGTATTCTCACAATTTCATTCCAACCAAATCATGGTTCACTAAGCTCTGCTTCTGTATTAGTAAAGAAGTTTTGTGTGTTTTTTCCCCCCTCCTTAAGTAATGATATAGCCATTGCTGCCAGTTACAAGTATGGGTTTATAAATAATGCTTACGAAAACAAAAGGTGTTATATATTCGTAGGAATAAATATGTGTTTCTTAGCTTTATAAGAAGTTGTACTCTTCCACTGCTTTATGAACCTGCAAATAGATCTGCAACCTTAGGATATTTTAAACCTTCATCTCAGCTTACCAAGTAATGTTTTGTGTGGTTTGCTAACTTGTAACAAAGATCAGCTAACAATTCTTTGTTGTTGAAAATGTAGATTCAAAAAGCATAATATTTGAATTGTCTTCAAGTTTGGCTTATTAGTCTATCATTTGGCATTTTCCCTATTATGTCAGCTTTAACGTTTTCTGGTGTCTTTTGTGGATGCTTCACAGTGTCACTGATACACTCATATACCAAATTAAACAAACAAAAAAAAAACAAAAGTAAAGATTCTTTTATTATAACATGTTTTTGTTTTATTTTGTTCTGTTTGGCATGTGTATGTGATACTCAATAGATCCCACGTTATATTCCAGATACACTTCTAAAACATGTAGCAATACTAATCACTTTTTTTTTTCCAGTCTCTCTTTTTTTAAAAAAACACTGAGAGCTTTTGTTTTTGTCTTTGACTTAAATGATAATACCTTTGTGGAATAAGAGTCATTGTCTTTGTTGACATAGAGTACTTTTTGAGAGATTGATTTAGCATATGCTACTTTCTCTGCGGCGAAAACATTGCTAGTCTGTCAAGGTTATGTCTGCCATGCCATGTTTTTGTTTGAAAGGAGTGAGTCAATTTTCCTCAACAGGTCCTGTCAGAAGAGGGAAGTATAGTAAAATTCCAATGTTGTCCTTCTCAGGTGGCATCTTGAAGATGGAATGATGATGTCAGCTTGGAAATGGTCAATTGCTTTCAGTATTTCTCTTCCTTACTTGAAATTTATGAATCTAAATTAGTACTTCTCAGCGTGGACTATAGACCCTAGAGGATCTTGAGACTTTTCAGAGGGACTTTAAGGCCAAAGTTACTTTCGTGGCAATATTAAGACATTCTATACACTTTTTAGATGTGTTAACATTTGCACTGATGTAAAAATATGATAAAACTGCTGCTACCTAAGTGTATATCATTACAGGAGCATCAGATCATTCTAGAAGTAGTTGTATTTTTCATGGCCACACACCCATAGGAGAACAGAGAAAGTCAGTTTCATTTAAGGATTCCCATAATGAAGCAGTAACATTTGTCATTTTGTTAAATCCTGACCCAGTAGTAGCACACATTTCCTTAATATTCTGTTGACAAAATGGGAAACAGTCATAGAGCACATCTTTTGCATACTGAAGTTATGGTATATCTAAGAAATGCACATATACAGTTTGAGTTACAAGCTGAACCAGTTTGCAGCCAGCTTTTTCATGGAGACTATTTTTATTTGATATAACAGCTGCCAGACTGGTTATTCAAACTTGAGTATTTAACAGATATATTATGAAAAATGAGTAAGTGAAACTGTCATTTCAAAGAAAGCAATTGACAATATGTGTCTCCAATGATCAGTGTTGAGTTTTCAGGTGAAAATAAGATTATTTTTTACTATGAAATTGTCAGTTTTCTAATAATTAAGCATTTTATGATGAGAATGATTATATTAACAAATATGATTTTTTAAATATTGTAGAATGAAATATGTCAGTCTTTGGAAGATAAGCAAAGTTAATATTGATTTTTCTAAATGGCCAATGCATGATGTTTACAGAATCATATGAGTGAAGTATCCATTCAGAGTATAAGACAGGTCAATATATTGTAATATAACAGCACAAAAATTCATTGATACTGTTTCAAGTTCAGTGTTGCAATTTGAATTTTAAAATACTACCACTCTGTTTTGTATTTTAATGTGGCATCAAAAATAATCATGATAAGCCGGGCACGGTGGCTCACGCTTGTAATCCCAGCACTTAGGGAGGCTGAGACAGGAGAATCGCGAGTTCAAAGCCAGCCTCAGCAATTTGCTGAGGCACTAAGGCCTCAGCAGTTGCTTAGAGGCACTAAGCAACTCAGTGAGACCCTGTCTCTACATAGAACACAAAATAGGGCTGGGGATGTGGCTCAGGGGTTGAGTGCCCCTGAGTTCAATCCCCGGTACCAAAAAAAAAAAAAAATCATGATAATTATGATATGATAATTATCATGATAATTATTCATGATAATCTAAAAAGATTATTGCAGTACTTTCTTTTCTCCTAGCTGCATGTCTGCAGAGTAGGTTATCTTCAAGTTCTTCAACTAAAACAATATATTACAACAGTTTTAAATTCAGAAACAGATATGAGAATCTAGCTATCTTTTACTAAACCAGCCATTGATGAGATTTTCAAAAATATAATATGGTGTGTCTTTTTGGTAATTTTTTTGTAACCATTTTTTCATAAAAATATGTTAAAATGTAATGTATTAGAATTGTTAATTTAAGTGAATTTATAAATATTTTAAATGTTTATTAAACATAGCATTTCTTTTATGGTAAACTTTGATAATAGCCCATTTGGGGGTTTTAATACATTTTAAGAATATAAAGGGGTTCTAATACCAAAGAGTTTAAGAACTGCTAGTCTGTAGTATTCTACTGAGTCACATTCCTTTCCTCCTCTCTCTCTTTGTCAAAGAATAAAATAGTCTTTTTTAAGCATATTGTAGAAACATCAATATGGAGACTTAATTGTGTTTTCATAGACTCCAATAAATCTTAATAGAGATCAACACAAAATAATATATTGTACTAACTCAGGAAATGTGAATTCTTATCCTGGTTCAACTAGCTAGCCCTGTTGTGTTCAAAGCCAGCATCAGCAACTCAGTGAGACCCTGTCTCTAAATAAAATATAAAAAAAAGGCTAGGATATAGCTCAGTGGTTGAGTGCCCCAGGGTTCAATCCTCAGTACAAAAAAAAGACCAAAACCTCTCATTAGATTTTTGTATTTTTTGAAAAGGAACCAAAAAATTTAATAGACTAAGGAATTTTCTTAAAAATATTTTACTTAGCTGGGCGTGGTGTCGCACACCTATAATCTCAGCACTTTGAGAGGCTGAGACAGGAGAATCGTGAGTTCAAAGCCAGCCTCAACAACGGCGAGGCGCTAAGCAAACTCAGTGAGACTCTGTCTCTAAATAAAACAAAATAGGGTTGGGGATGTGTCTCAGTGATCTAGTACCCCTGAGTTCAACCCTCAGTACCAAAAAAAAAATTTACTTTAAAAATAATTGTTTTACTTCTGTATATTAGGTACATTTTCCAGAACGTGATGAAACAGGTAATTTAAAGGTGTGGCTTCATGGGGGCTGGGATTGTAGCTCAGTGGTAGAGCGCTTGCCTCGCATGCGTGAGGCCCTGGGTTCAATACTCAGCACTACATACAAAGCAATAAAATAAAGACATTGTGTCCATCTACAACTAAAAAAATATTTTTAAATAAATAAATAAAGGTGTGGCTTCAGTATCTTTCAGTTCCTTCTGATTATTGTCACTAAAACACCAGTGGTAAGGTATCTCCCTTTAGATCCAGGATTTGCTCTAGTACAAATCAAATAAGACAATAGGTATACAACCACTTTGAAAATTTAAAAGCAGTATTTGAATGCATGGTGTACTAATAATATTTGTTATATTCATGTTTTAATGAAAAACAAACTTGATTTTTCCATGTTGTGGTTTAAAATAGACTGTTAAAGAGATTTACCCACTTGCAAAAATAACATTATGAGAAGTAAAAGAAGGATGATTCAATAGGTATACAAATTACATGAAAAATTGTATAACATGTAAAGTCTGTCATCATAAGCTTCTGTTCATTGTATTAGGCATAAATTTATTTCATGAAGTATTGTTATATTATGTACCCCCACTAAGGGAAAACAACAGATTTTTGTTTTATTTGTTAATATTCTAATGTTTTCAAATGTAATAGTTTGTAAACTGCTTAAGTATACTGCACAAATGAACACTGACATCAGGAAGATTCTCAATAAAAGCAGATAACTTCCGTGTAGAAAATCAACTTGATCTTTTTTAATCATTTCAACTCCTATTTATAACCACTGGCAGAGTAAGTATCCTAGGAATAGCATGACCAAGATTCTGTAGCTGTCAAATGAAAATTTAGAATTTCAAGTATATCAACTGTCAGGGGATTGAAGCACTTCTGAAAATTTTAACTGTGTTTGATTTGTAGACAGTATGCTGGCTATGACTACTCGCAGCAAGGCCGATTTGTCCCTGCAGACATGATGCAGCCGCAACAGCCATACACTGGTCAAATTTTCCAGCCAGCTCAGGCATACACTCCAGCTACACCTCAGCCATTCTATGGAAACAACTTTGAGGATGAACCACCTTTATTAGAAGGTAAGATTGGTTGTGACATTTGATAGTACAAGTTGAATGTCTCCTATCTGAAAAGTGTGGAACCAGAAATGTCCTAGATTTTGAAGTTTTTCAGATGTTAGAGTATTTTCATAGAGTTCACTGGTTTCTCATCCCTAATCCAAAACTCTTAAATCTAAGATCTTCCAAAATCTGAAATTTTTTGAGAATTATACCAGCATTCAAGAAATTTCAGTTTCAGAGCATTTCAGATATTGAATTTTTGGGTTAGAGATGCTCAACCTGTACTCTGTAGCATCTAGCTGGTCAGTAAAAATAAAACTTAATTTTGAGAAGATGTCCTTTCATTTAAGAAAAAATCCTATAGGAAAAAAGTTTTCTACTTAGGAACTTTTTTTTTTTTAGTACTGGAAATTGAATGCCAGGGTGCTTAATCACTGAGCCATATATCCAGACCTTTTTTTATATTTAATTTAGAGACAGAGTCTTGCTAAGTTGCTGTGGCTGGCTTTGAATTTGCAGTCATCCTGCCTCAGCTTCCCAAGCGCCTGGGATTACAGGCATGCCTGACCTCACTTGGTTAGAAGCTCTTTTTGAAAATAGTGTATATGAAACCACATTGGGCCAGAGGGCACCAGTTTTTTTTTAATAAAGCAATACTAAAGTATATCAGTTTGTAAACACTGACTTTTACTTCAGATTATTTATTAAATTCTACCAGTGAAAGAAATGAAAAGGAAATAACAGTAGTAATTATTGTACATGGAAATAGACTAACAGACTGATGATGTTACTTAAAAATATTTTAGTTTTTAAATTGTTTTCAAAACCTACAGAGCAGTAGTTCTTTTTATGTGTGTGTGAACTAGATACCCTTTGAAAGTCTAAAGAAAGCTGTGAATATTCTCCTCAGAAAAATGTGCACATATGCATAGAGACATAGTTTTGTATACAATTTCGTGGGGCCACCAGGTATTCCTGAAGCCTTAGATAAAGAACACCTTACTGTTAACACTGTCCATGTATTTTTTGCTGTGCAATCATAGCTGAGAGATGTAATGAGTATGTTTCATCACATCTGTACCCTTTCTAACATTAAACAGAAGTTATATATTTGTAGAAGTACCACAAACAGTAAACACTGGTGTTGAGTACTCACTAAAGTAGTATTGTTGAATATTTCTAGTTCCTCTTTTGATGCTGAATGTTTCATTTTGTCTCTTGATCAAATGTAGATTCTAGTAAGTTAAACAAATCTAGTTGACATCCTTATTTTCTTTTCCCTTAGAATTAGGTATCAATTTTGACCACATCTGGCAAAAAACACTAACAGTGCTACATCCATTAAAAGTAGCAGATGGCAGCATTATGAATGAAACTGATTTGGCAGGACCAATGGTTTTTTGCCTTGCCTTTGGAGCCACATTGTTACTGGTAAGATTTTTAGTTTCTTCTCTCAGGTTGAGATGTAACAGCCTTTAAATAGTCTACTAAAAGCCATTTTGAAATTTTGCTTATACCTGAAGTCTTTGATGTGTTTTACATAGTAATGAGTTGCTTGAATTTATACCTATTGATCATTTTCCATCAGCAGTACCATATAGTATGTTTAAAAAATAATTTCTTATTCCGAGAAATGATCCAATTAGGGAAAAAACAAAACAATAAGGAAAAATTACATAATGTGTGGCTTCAATTCCTCATTCAGAATCCTTCTTCTTACTTTGCAGATATTAACAGTGTTCTCTACCTTGTTGCTTTGTCCTTTTTTTTTTTTCCCCCCTTCTGGGGATTGAACCCAGGGGTGCTTTACCACTGAGCTACATCCTCATCCCTTATTATTTTTTGTTTTAAGACAGGGGCTCCCTAAGTTGCTGAGACTGGCCTCAAACTTGTGATCCTCCTGCTTTAGCCTTCCAGGTCACTGGGATTACATGTGTATGCCACAGCACCTAGCCTACTTTGTCTTTTTAAAATGATAGTATTTTTTGCTTATTGATTTTTAAATTGCTAGACTTTGGTGAGTGTTTTGTTGCTACACTCATGGTTATTTTTCTATATATGTTTTACCTTGTAATGAATCAAAACATTGAAGAACTACATGATTTTTTTTCCCTATCTTCCACCTCCCCAAGAATGTTAAAGTATATTAAGAACAAAAAGAAATATTTTAAAGATAATTAGTACTGTTTTATCTTCCATCTCTGAATTGCCAGAGATTACAGAAAAGCTGAGCTTGAACACCTACTTTGTCCTTAACAAAGTTATTTTATCTAACTTCCGCTCCCTCTCATAGATAACCCTGTACTGCCTACCTAACAGGATTGTTTTGAAAATAAAACAGGACAGGTTTTGGTGGAACACTTTGAAAAATTAAAACCACTATGCAAGTATTGGATTTTATTATTGCTACATGAATGAATTCATCAGTGAACTCAACTGTGCTTTTTCAAATTTCCACTTCCTTAATGAAGTATTTACAAATAAATTTTATAAAAATTCCAAGGATTTTTCAGTTTGCCATATGAAATGTAGAGGAATTTTTAAGATTGAATCTTAAATGAGAAAAATATCTGACAAACCAGGATCTTTTTGAAGGTTCCTCTATAGACAGGTTCTACTAATAGTGTGACATGAATACAATGATTTTTTTTTACCTTCATTAGTGAATTTCCTAATTTAACTACTTTACTATTCTAAAATTGTCTAATGATGTCTTTTACCAGAGCAGAATTAAGGTTTTGTTGTTATTTGGTCAAAGAACTGTAAAAAGTAACTATTTTGGAAAATAATTGAAGAAAAAATAATGTTCCGTATGTTCTTGATTTTTCTCCTTTTTTCCCCCCAGAGCCCTAGCTTAGTGCTTATCCTGACTTGTTTCCTCCTAGCTCTTCTAACATCTATTTAAAGTAATTGATAGAATTATTTCTGCTGTTAGAAAGATTATGGCTACATCTACCAATGAAAATAAGTTGCTTTGGAGTATTCAGGATGAAGTCAGGTGCCTTCAAGTGATTATTAGCAATTATTTAAGCATTCTGAATGCTTTTCCTTCATTTCTTTGTGGTTTATTTGCTAAAAATCAACCAAAGTTGTTTTTAGAAATCAGCTAATGTAGGTAATTATACCATGATTTTGTCCGTTTATTTGTTCAATTCTATGCCAAGTTCAGATGTTACCCGAAAAATTGAAAATTAAATATCTGTGTATTGGGAGATGATACATTAAGCTTAAGAAGTATATAAAAATTAGTTTGTGCTTTTACTTCCCTAAGTGAAGAATATATACATCTGCAGATTTTGTTGCTCTTGAATATCTTCTAACTGTCCTATTTTAGAGGAATTTATGTCAAAAATAACTTACTTTTTTGCCCTTTAACCTGTTATCTTTTCTTTCCCTGTAGGCTGGCAAAATCCAGTTTGGCTACGTATATGGGATCAGTGCAATTGGATGTCTAGGGATGTTTTGTTTATTAAACTTAATGAGTATGACGGGTGTTTCATTTGGTTGTGTGGCAAGTGTCCTGGGATATTGTCTTCTTCCCATGATCCTACTTTCCAGCTTTGCAGTGATATTTTCTTTGCAGTAAGTACTGATCTTTATCTTGGGGTTTAATTGACCAATTCCATGTAATAAGGATTCATCTTATCTTCAGTTTGGAATCACTGATTCAACAAACATATCAGATAGTGCCTTTTGTAGGTAAGAACTGTGCTACATGCTTTTGGATGATGAGCAGCAGAAGGGAATAAGTTTTAAAATCTTTTATGCAAGCTCATTTTACCTATGATGAAGAATTTTACTAGTTTTGTGTTTATTTACATAGCAGGGTCACAGCAGTAATGAACTGAATAATTGCCATCATTATATAATGCACAGAAAAGGTTTTATTCATCTTAAAATTATGCTTACCCTTAATATGCTGTAGATCATATCAAATTGACGCCTTTGGGCATATGTGCAATGAATGAATAATAAATACATATTTTTGATTTGGCAACTTTATAATTGAAAATGAAACTTACTCTTTTTATGATAAGAGAGTATTATGAGTCTCTCATGTTCTCAGATGTACTTATATGCAGTTTTAAATATGTGTACTCTTTAAATGATCTATTAGTTTAGATTAAATAGAAAGGTCAATTACTGCTCATGAAGGTCCTCCTAGTGGCCAGTGTGCAAATTCTCTCTCAGTAGTTCAGGCACCTCCTTGTGGCTTGTACTAGATACTACCAATGATTAGGCTTTGTTTCAGATAGATGGTCAATATGAATATTTAGAAGAGCAGTAGGAAAATTTTGGCAATATAATGGCTTTGCAGCATTCCTCCTTTCAACAAAAATGCTTCCGATTTTTGTGAAGAAGCTGCTTCATGCTTGTGATTTGTTAAGATTAATGTATTTATGTTTGAAATTTATAGATGTTATTTTTATATTAAAATACTATTTTTCATCTAGTAGAGTTTTGCTTTCAGGGGACATTTGGCCATGTCTAGAAACAATATTGATCTCATAGCTGTCAGGGAACAGGGATGGTAGTATCTTAAAGTTAGATGCCAGGTATACTGCTGAATATCCTGATAATGCACAGACTACCTCTTACAAAGAAATTTTCAGCCTGAATTTCAGAACTGCCAAGATTGGGAAACCTCATATTTTAAAAGAGCAAAATGTAGTTATAAATTAGCTTTTTATCACATGAAATGATTCAGCATTGTTGAATTTACTATGAGGTACATTTTAACGTTTGAAAAAAATCTTGATTATTTCTGTATATGTCTACATGTGGATTTACAATGCTTTTCTTTAGAGCATGTTACTGTAGTGTTCTTATACAGCTAATCTTCATCTGTCACCTCCACCCCCCCCCTTTTTTGTTACAGAGGAATGGTAGGAATCATTCTCACTGCTGGGATTATTGGATGGTGTAGTT
Organism: Geosciurus inauris; assembly: GCA_004024805.1. Taxonomy (NCBI): domain Eukaryota; kingdom Metazoa; phylum Chordata; class Mammalia; order Rodentia; family Sciuridae; genus Geosciurus; species Geosciurus inauris. The sequence goes on from PVHX01005991.1 coordinate 34,461, forward strand.
TTTCTGCTTCCAAGATTTTTATTTCTGCATTAGCTATGGAAGGACAGCAACTCTTGGTAGCATATCCATGTGCTTTGTTATATGGCGTCTTTGCCCTAATTTCCGTCTTTTGAACTGAACTTATCTGGGATGTGGACATCGGTGGGCCAAATACACAAAAAGAACATTGAACTCTTAAATTGGACCAGCACACTGCTGCAACACAATTCTCGTGCAGATTTTCAATGGACTATTGGAGCAGTGGAAGTAAACATGTACCTTTTGTTCATTTTTATAGAATTTTTGAATACTATTTGGATTTACTTGCAGTGTGACTAGCTTTAAGTGTTTGTGCTTATACAAATAAGAAGTGCTATTTCTTTCCTGTTCTGCATTCTTTGAAAAACAACTTTTCTTTCTTACAAATTATATTATGATGTTTTTGATAGATTTTTATCAACTGTGGGAAACTAACCACAAAGCTGATAATGTTTCTTAAAAACAACCCAGTTATAGTAAACAAGACACAAAACTTATTGCTGAAATATTTTTCCAAGGAATTAGGAAAGAAAAATTACCTATATTCTCAAGTTAAGTACACTGAAACAACTAAAAAGGATCCAGTGCAGAGTATTGTGAGTTTGCACTTCAAAAAAATTGTCAGTCCTATAAATTATCTCATGAAACTTTTTGCTAAAATTCAAAGATATGGGAATTTCACAATCTACTTTATTATAAACATGAAACGTGAACGGCTGTATAGATGTTAGTATTATCTAAACCTGGACTGGCCACATTATTGCTTAACATTTCCCAGGAGAAAGAAAATCACTAACTTTTTTTGAGAAAAATATTTAAAATTTCACAGTTTGAGTATTGCATTTATCAATGTAAAATGCATTTGAGGCTTATTAATTAAAGTTTTCCCAATTAATTTTAACTGTGTTGTTGAGTTTACTTTTATTAAACCACTGTTCTTTGTGTATCGTTTTCTCTAATTAGAGTGTGATCTTGACTCCCAACTTAACCTTAGCTTTAAAAATAGAATTCAGTTGGTATAGAATCAAAAAAAGATTAAATGAGAAGAAATTTACTTTGAGTTACTTTATTTCCTTATATTGAATTTATTTGATTTATATTCTTAGAGCTTTCTTGCCAGATAATCTGCATGAAAATACTATGTCCTGTGTATTGATCACTGGCTTTTTCTAGAGAAACTGCCTCTAATTCTAGATAAAGGTCTCTTATACTTATGAGAAAGTCATGGTATAGGGAGAAAAATGTTACCTTTTTTTAAAAAAGAGATTCTCAGACTAAAGGAAAAAAATGCCAAACTGATGGATTACTGGTTTTTAGAGCAATTTTTCAAGTATAAAAGGAGGTTGAAGTAAATTAAAACATATTTCCTATAAGATCATAAGTTCTAATTTCTGGCATTACATAAATATGTTTTTCTTCACACTTAAGGAGAAAACATTTGCTAATAGTTTTGGTTAGGTTTTCAAACTTACAAAATTACTTCAGAATAATATATTCTGTTGTAATCTTTGGATAGTATCTTTAACTTTTTTCAGTTTTTTGTAATAAATACAGTTCTTTTTAAGGCAACATACGAATGCCTTCTGTCAATATTAAGCTCTCAGGAACAAGGTAGATTGTGCTTTGGATATTAAATTCATTCTTGGTTAGACTTAACACTGGTAATTGTCAACTACATTCCCCAAATGGATAAAATTGCTTTATTATTTGTTGCCTGCCCCCACAACAAAATAATCTTTAAATTGTACAGATTTTTTGTTGTTGGTTGTTTTTTTTTCTTTTAGCTCCAAAATAATAGGATGTAAAACCAGTTAATATGTAGCTCTTGCTTTATCAAAATAGCCATACAGTAAAATTGCATTTGATGCAATAGTTTGCTTGGTTATATGAAGAGTCATGTATAGCCAATATTTCCTTTAGAAAATTCCAAGTCAAAAATATATAGCACCATATTTATGCATACATTAAAGACTGGTATACTGTGTCTCAAAAATTGTGGCTTTTTTTCTTTTTGTCTGGCATTGGAATATATTTCTGTTTCTTATGTACCAGGTAGCATATCTGGCTTGCTTTAAGGCCCTTTTTATGCCCCAAACATGCCCTTTAAATACTCGAGACACTCAGTGTAGCTCAGTTCACCCAGTGATTAACGTAAAGTAACTATAGGTCACTATGGGGGTGACAGATTGACACATACCATACTTCATTCCGGGTCTTGTTCTCAGTTAATGGAGTGGCAAGTTAAAACACACTACTGTGTTATTTACTTGTGAATGCACACATGCCAAGGACATGTAGTTAATTTAACACATGGTGTGTACGCATGTTTTATGACTTGCTACCATACTGTGTTTACGTAGTTTTTTAACAACTATTTAGGTTTGTTGGAAAAGGCATTCTTTCTTCAGATAGTCATGCATACGCAAAGCTCTATAAATCTTGAAATGCTATCCTTGGATACTGGCATCCAACCAAAGAGAATTTTTTAAAATGTATCTAATTACATGACTTTGGGTAGAATTTATGTAGTACTGTATATTTGACATTTTGAAAGTATGTATTTTTTACCTTAATAGGTATTACTTTTCCAAGGCTAAAAAAGATTTTTCCAATGTTAAAATTATGCAGTTATCTTTGTTTTACCTAACCCCAAAAAAGCAAATTTGGTTTGAAATTATACACTCCCCCCACCATATGAATGGTAAAATTTAGAGTTTGAATAAAAAGGGAACTGTAGAACTTAGAATCTTATTCTATAAGGTACTTTCACTCAGTTATGGACAAGTGGGACATCAAAACCATGTTTCAAGGTCTGTTTGTCCTCATATGGAGCAGATCTGAGGTAATGGCTCAGTCAAGCTGCTTATCTTGCCCTGAGGGAGGGGACACACACATACATAAACACACGTATTTATATAATAGTGGTTAGCCTTTCATAAAGTAGTGCCTGAAGTTTACAAAATGTAGCAGCTTCCATGGTACAAGTTACAGCAGGAAGTATGCTTGCCAAAGAGTAGCACTAAGCCTTTCTTAAAAATGCTACCTAGAGCAAGCCTCCTACCCAAATAATGCCCCAAGTTATGTCCTCACAAACTATCCACTGACTCATTTTGTGTTGTCATGTCAAATTTCAACTGCTAGTTACTAAGTGATTTCAATATTTATAAATTTCAGTTTATTTGGAAATAAAAGCTTAAATTATTAAGTTATCTGTATTGAATGATTTGTATCAGAATATGAACTTTAGAAATGAAACATTTAGAATCAAGCAAAAACATAAGTACCTTTTCAAAAATAGTTATATAAATTAACAATAGAGTCTTTTTAGAGTGCATTTAGGATTTTGGAGAAAGCATGGTAATAGGTAATTAAATAAATAAACATTTATTGGAAATGCCCTAAGGAAGGATTGGTTGGTGACATTTAATGAAAGATAAGAATGCTACATCATTAGCTTTTCCAGTATGTAGTGTTTGTTTTCAGCAGCCTAATAAAACCTATCCTTGCCTCTCTCTACAATTGATATTGTTATTATTTTATCCCTAATGAAGAAAGAATTTTTTAAAATGAATTGTTTCTGCACCACAAATTACTAATGCTTGAATTGTAATACATTACTGTTACTTGAATTTTAGAAAGTTACTTTGTTCATTAATAAGTAAATATCCATTTTATACCTGGGTGATAGGTAAAGTGAAACATTAAATATTTAAATTGTTGGTTTCTAAGGAATGGCATAGTACTTAGTCAAAAATATGTTATCATTAATATGCATCTCAAAATGCATATCTCAAAATGGTGACCCCAAAATCACCAAATGATGACTGAAGTATGAAATTTTATACTATTCAGTTCTGATTTTGCATCACAGATGGAAATATTTCTTCTGCTCTTGTGCACAAAGTTCCTACCCTTGTTAATGAAGAACATTGCTGATGGAGCATAATGTCCTATGTTTGTGCAAATAAATTAAGGTGATTACATGCTCAAATGAGGACTAATTAAGTACAGAGCTGTTCTAATTTAAAAGCAAAATACCTTCTCAAGCACATTAGGTTCTAAAAATCGGCTATTACATATTTGTGAGCTTAACCAATTAGGCTTACCTTGCATATGTAAATTTGGTTTATTTCTCAAACTAGCACAATCTGCTGATAACTTGCAGGGTGAATAATTATGTGCCAAGGTGTTTTTAGTAGCTTTTCATCACTTGTGATACACACAATTTTAACCAAGTACTCAGTGGTAACATGCAAAATGCTTGTAATTCTTACTTTTTTATTTAGTTGGCTTACTCTGATTCTCCTAAAGTAAATAAAATAATATGGTTATTTTTCCCTAGTTAAAGTGTTGTTCTGAAGAATGTCTTTGTTATATTTAATAACGTTTGCTTGTTTTCAGGTTTATGGTCTTCTGTAGTATTGGAGGATTTGGTAGAGTCTTACCTTTACAGAATGGTCTTAAAAGCCCTTTTATTTTCTGTTTTCCTTTTAAAAATGGAAACAACCTTCCTTTCCCAATTTTACCATCGTTATGATAAAAATGAGTACTTCTCCGTGGCAACCTGTTTCAACATGGATGACCTTCAAAAACATTACACTAAGTCAAAAAAAAAAAAAAAAAGCCAAATACAAAGGCCTATATATCACATTCCATTTAAATTAACTTCTGGAACAGGCAAATAAAACTATAGACATCCAGTTAGTAGTTGTCAGAAGGTAATGGTGGGAATTGACGGCAATGAGTAGGACGGAGCTTTTTGAGTGGCTGTAGTTGCACAACAATATGTTTACTAAAACCTGTGAAGTGGATGCTTAAAATAAGTAGATTTCATGGTATATAAATTGTGTCAATAAAACGAAGAGGAGAAATAAGAGATAGAGCAACTGCTAAAACATCTAAAATATCTTTGTATAGTTAGGAGGGTTTATGATGGATTTTATTAAAGGCAGAAACAATATAATACTTTTGCTCAGAAAAAAAAAGCAATACCAAAAAAGGGAAGATACCCCCAAATTTCACTTCCCTAACTTCCCTAAAATTGTTGTGCACTTTTGTTGACCTGACATACAGGTATCCTCATTCTCCTCCCAGTGACTTGTATATACATTTGAATACACACATTACACATCTTCTTTTTAAATTTTCATTATGGAGATAAAATTTGTATAACAAGATTCACCATTTTAGAGTATGATTCAGTGGTTCAGGTATACTTACAGGATTGTACAACAGTCACCACTATCTTAAGAATACTTTGATCACCCCAAAAGGAAACACTATACCTTTCAATCCCTCTACCCCTGTCCTTCCAACCACAAAAATTTTGTCTCCAGATTTGCTTATTTAGGACATGTATTTGTGAAAGCATACAATATGTGGCCTTTTGTTTCTTGCTTATTAGGATAATGGTTTTAAAGTTTCCCTTTTTAAATTTAGCTAATATGAGCATCATTCTATATGCTGAATATTGAGATTTATTTAATCCTTTTTATTGGCTGGATATTTTATTATATGAAGAGAATTTAGTTTACCAGCCCCTATTTTCAGACAATAGGGATCTTTGCACTTATTTCCCCCCCAAATGTATGTAGTGCTGTGTTTGTACTGGCATCTTTCATTCCTAGAGTGTGACATTTACTTTTTTTAAAAATATTTTTTAGTTGTAGGTGGACACAATATCTTTATTTTATTTTTATGTGGTGCTGAGGATCGAACCCAGTGCCTCCCGCGTGCTAGGCAAGCACGCTACCACTGCGCCATAACCCCGGCCCCAACATTTACTTTTAATAGTGCTCAGATTGATCATTGTTGTTAACTCAGAATTTAAATTTTGAAATGTTAATAATTGTATTTCCTAATGGTTTTTGTTTACTCTCAGTATAGTTTTTTATTTGTTGAATAATGAAAATCACATCCATGTTTATACAAGCCATCACTCTTGTTCTCAGTGTTCTCAACTTTCTTACACTCTTCTTAAGTGGTGGAGTCCTGCCAAACATTAGGTCACCTCCACTCCTCAAATTACCACAGTACAAGGAAGACTTAGAAGGGACCTATCTTTTTTTTTTTAAATATATATATTTTTTAGTTGTAGATAGACACAATGTCTTTATTTTATTGCTTTGTATGTGGTGCTGAGGATCAAACCCAGGGCCTCACACATGTGAGGCAAGCGCTCTACCACTGAGCTACAATCTCAGCCCAGAAGGGACCTATCTTTTTTCTTGATTATTTGGAAAAGTCAATCTGACAGTCACTTTTTAGGTCCTTGTCTAACCTAGCATTTTAAAAATTTCTGAAACATTTATTTCTCTTTGAATAGGTCTCTATACCTATTAAATTCCGTATTTAACCAAATTATGCCTACCCTCAATGAGAGAAGATCAAAGGTACAGCATGATGACAATGGCTTTGCCTCAATTAAGACTTATTGCCCAATTTTTTTCTATTTAAAATCCAAAGAGTTAAATTTTATCACATTAAGAAGACAATTATCGGGCCTGGGATTGTGGCTCAGCGGTAGAGCGCTTGCCTCGCATGCGTGAGGCCCTGGGTTCGATCCTCAGCACCACATACAAAGCAATAAAATAAAGACATTGTGTCCATCAACTATTAAAAAAAAAAAAAAAGACAATTAACACCTCCAATTTAGACATTTGTAGAAATCAGTGTACTACATAAATTTTTATTGAGCTCTAAGAGTTGAATTTCTTTATCACATGATTTAGAATGCCTTCCTTCTGTTCGTTTTGTTGAGTAGGGTTTTTTGAGGGCATTTGTTTGTTTTAATAGTCTATTTATAATGTTCTATGACCTATAAATAAAATTGCTTTTTAATGTGTTTTTAAGAGACTATTTTTATATCATTTAAATGTCAATTTTAAATCACTCTGAAGAGTTATATTGAACAAGATCTGCTAGCTTAAATGTCCATTCAGATAATCCTCATATGTATGGGTCTGCACAAGGTCATTCTAAACCCTGGCTCAATTTTTTTTTTTTTTTTAATTTCGGTACCAGGGATTGAATCTAGGGTCACTTCACCACAGAGCCACATTACCCAGCCTTTATTATTATTTTTTATTTTGGTACAGGGTCTTGCTAAGTTGCTGAGGCTGACTTTATTATTTTTATTTTTTATTTTTTGGTACCTGGAATTGAACTCAGGGGTACTCGACCACTGAGCCACATCCCCAACGCTATTTTGTGTTTTATGTAGAGACAAGGTCTCACTGAGTTGCTTAGCGCCCGTTGCTGAGGCTGGCTTTGAACTTGTGATTCTCCTGTCTCAGCCTCCCTAAGTGCTGTGATTACAGGCCTGAAGCTGACTTTGACTTGCCATCTTCCTGCCTCAGCCTCCTGAGTCAGCCTCCCAAGTCACTGGGATTACAGATGGATGCTATCACACCCAGCTACCCAGTTTCAGTTTTTACCTTCTCTGTGAATCATATTTTGTCCTAACTCTGGTGTAGCTCACAGTCTTCCTGATGAGATAGCTTAGTTTTGACTTTTCCTATGAAAGATTAAATCATTTCTATGAATAAAAGATAACTGAACCTCCAAAGAGATGGAAAGTGTTTAGACATGGTTATATTTGAACATCTACTCTGAACCAAAGTTAGAAATTAATATTTAACATAAAAACTATTGATTTTCTGTTTTTATTCTTGTCACAAAAAATAACAATCACGAATAAATCATGAAACTCTGTCTTTATCAGAGGCAGAATAAGAGCTGAGTTAAGGGTTTGACTTTCATATTTCAAGGGAATCTAGGGTGTGAGAATCAGCAGAAGGACAGTTGGGAAAGATTGTGCTAAAAGAAATTTTATTTTAAGCGGGGCACAGTGGCTCAAGCCTGTAATCCCAGCACTTAGGGAGGCTGAGACAGGAGAATCACGAGTTCAAAGCCAGCCTCAGCAACGGCGAGGCGCTAAGCAACTCAGTGAGACTCTGTCTCTACATAAAACACAAAATAGGGCTGGGGATGTGGCTCAGTGGTGGAGTACCCCTGAGTTCAATCTCCAGTACCAAAAAAAAAATTTAATTTTAATAAAAATTAAATTTTAATATTTAATTTTAATAAAAATTTTGATGTATCAAGGCCTATGTATCTGGTATAAAAGCAGTAAGTAATAAAAGTAAAAACATCAGAAAAGAATGTTATTATTCTTGGGGCTGGGGTTGTGGCTCAGCGGTTGAGTGCTTGCCTCGCATGCGTGGGGCACTGGGTTCGATCCTCGGCACCACATAAAATAAATAAAGATATTGTGTTCATCTACAACTAAAAAAAACAAAATATTTAAAAAAAAAGAATGTTATTATTCTAAAGTAGTTTTTAAATATCTACATAACACAAGACAATTGTTGCTGATACTAACCTGCTTATAAAACCTCTCAAATCCATTCCAGCCCTCATGTTGGAAATTTTTTCGTAACCACTGAAATTTCTCATATTGCAATTAGAGCTCGAATCTTGTTTTATCTAGCTGAGATGGGGTCAGGTCACCATCCTCTAAGTCTAAAGTGGGGAACCTGTAGATCCTAGCCAAGATCTGGAAGAAAGTATTCATTCACTACAATCCTGACTATTTCATCTGCCTTCCTTCCCGCCCCCTCACATTGTGGCCAAGAGTGCTCTAGCTCCTAGTACTGCTCCACAAATAATTTCCTCCACATTGGTAATGATGATACTCTGGTCAGAATGTGTTTGGACTACAATCCCATAAAACACAATCACAAACACCACAATCCAGAAAGTTGAAATCCTGAAAGATCGAAATCCCTAAAATTTAAAATCTGTAATCCCAAAAATGTAATTCTGGAAAAATAAATTTTTAAAGGATATGTTTCTACCTTTTTAAATGAAGTTTACTTTAGAAACATCAAAACATGACAGCATTTCATGGATCACTTTACACACAAAAAAAAAAATAAGCAATAACGGCATACATGTGTTTGCAAGCATACACGGATATACAATGATATTCACTTGAGTATAACATAACAAAGGAACCATATTCATAAGTAGGTCAAAAAATAAAATGTATAAATGCATATCACTATGGTTGCTAATTATATGCACTCAGCTTTATGACCGCATTCATCTGAAATATTATGATAGACAACCTACATCTTTTGAGGAGAGCAATCAAAAACCACAATGAGTCACCACTGAATGTGTGGTGGACCCCAAGAGCAAGGATCTTAAGAAATTTAATCTGTCACAAATGCAGATATACAAAAAGGACATCTCTTCATTTAGTGAGGAAGTTTCAAGGATTTTACAAATGTGCACAATGCTTATTCCAAGACCCTGGAATGCCAATAGTGTTTCAATCCAAGTCAGTAGTTCACAGAACCAGGGAAGCTGATGGTATCCTTTTAGTGTTTCACTCTTGTCTCTTGTGTCCCTTCCAACTTTTTGACTCTAATACAGAAATGAAGCAAATTTGTAGCATTTATTGTGATTGCCAATAGAATTTTAAGTTACCTATTTTTAGTTATTTTACAAAATAGTAAATGAACTAAAAATTTCATCTTTAAGTGATAGGGAGAATAACACAAATATACTTTTTTCAAGGGGCAAGGAGAGGAATAAAGCTTTTGTTTGGGTTCTCCTGGTTCAGTGAATAGAGAAATGTTTCCCATCCTTGCTTTTGCCATCCTTGAATGCAATTCCAGGACATTAAGTACCCACTGTGAACAAAGTTCTGCTTTTGGCTTCCTCTTTAACAAACTGAATATTCTCTATTTTAATGTTTTTTTCCCACAATTTATTTTCTTTTTGTGATTGTCTTTGGAATCTTCTCTAAAATCCCTTCCAAATTCTTCACATTTTTTTTAACTCTGTAGTTGAGAACATTCATGTTTTGCATATTTGGTAATGAGTATAAAGGTGATTTCACATTTATTTCTTTTTGTATAGCCAAAACAGACACATTTCTTGCCTACTTTTTTTTGAGGGAGGGGTAAATCATTTTTATATTTTTAAATGGATAAATGAATTTTTATTTAACTATGATGTTATTCACATTTTCTAGAGTCTTTCCCTCCTAGAAATAAGATATATAAGTAGATAAGAATATAATTCACCATAAGTGTTAATAATGACATAAAAATCCTCCTCAAATTATGTGGGAAAACAAATAAATTCAAAGAACGATTTCATGACAAAAATAACATATCCCTTTGGGAAGTATTTTCTAAACTTCATTCTTTACACTACTAGTTTTACAGGATATAAAAACATATGAGTTTAAAAAAGGTTTCAACAAAAATCAGCTGTGTTTCTAAACACTACCAATAAATAATCCAATAAAAAATTAAGTAATTCCATTTACAATAGTACCCATAAAATTAGGCTACAATAAATTTGACTAAGGAGGCTAACACATGTACACTGAAAACTACAAACATTGTTGAAAAATTTAAAGAAGTAACCAATACATAGACATCCATATTCGTGAATTCAAAGAATATTTTTATTGTTAAATTATAATTATACATAATAGTGGTATTTATTAAGCCATGTTCCTACATTCACATAATTTAATCAATCTCATTCCCTTGTATCTTCCCTTTCCTTTCCTTCTCCCTCCCCCAATCTACTTTCTACTTCCCCTACTGATCTTACATCTATCATTCTCATTTTAATTAGTACATTACATTATTTATTAGTGATATATATTTTTTATTGTGGAATATTCATTCAGAAATAGACATAACTTGGTAGATTTCATTCCCCAGTACTCCATATGTTCTCCCTTCGTCCTCTTTTCACATTTTCTCTATCCATTCATCCATTGATGGACATCTATGCTGGTTCTATAACTTGGTTATTGTGAATTGTGCTGCTGTAAACATTGTTATGCATGTATCACTATAGGATGCTAATTTTAAATCTTTTAGATAAATACTTAGGAGCCAGATATCCCGCTCCTTAGTATTTATCTTATATGGTGGTCCCTTTCCTAGTCTTTTGAGGAATCTCCATACTACTTTTCAAAGTGGTTGTACTAATTTGCATTCTCACCAACAATATATAAATATACCTTTCCCCCCCATATCCTATTCAGCAATCATTGCTCTTGGTATTCTTGATCATTGCCATTCTAACTGGAGTCAGATAAAATCTCAGTGCTGTTTTGATTGGCATTTCCCTGATAGCTAGAGATGTTGAGCATTTTTTCATATAATTGTTGGCCATTTATAAATCTTCTTTTAAAAATGTCTATTTAAATATTTTGCTAATTTATTGGCTAGGTTAATAGGTATTTTTTTGAGTTCTTTGTATATTCTGGATATTAGTCTCCTGTGAAAGAGTAGTTGGCAAAAATTTCCTCACATTCTATAATCTCTTTCTTCACACACTTATTTACTTTGTATTTAATGCAATAATCTTTCCTCATCAAGAAGTTTTTGTTTTATGTAATTAGGTACACCAAAATTTGGAGCATTCAATATTTTAAATTGTTATAACTTCTTGTTGGGTTGTTCCCTTTACCAGTATATAGTGATTTTAATTGTCTCTTCTGATTAATTTTGCTTAAAATTTGCTGTGTTGAATATGAGGATTATGGGTTTTCTCTAAATATGACCCACCATTTTTCTCTTGTGGCTTTTAATATTCTATCCTTATTTTCTATGTTAGACATTTTGATTATGATGTATCCTGGAAGCATTCTACTTTTTCCTTTTGTTCCAATATGTTTTATTTTTCTCTTACCACATTTTTATTGGAGCATTATAGTTGTACATCATGATGGGATTTGTTGTTACATATGCACACAATGTAACAATATAATTTGGCCAATATCATTCCTTTTCACTCTCTTCTTCTCACCCTCAGTATTTTCCTCTACTGATTTCCCTTTGGTTTTCATCAGATCCCTGCCTCCCACGTTTCTTTTTCTCTCTAGCTTCCATAGGACACAAAACATGACCTTTGACCTTCTAAGTTGACTTATTATGCTTAACATAATTATCCAAACATTTTTCTGCAAATGATATAATTTGATTCTTCTTTATGGCTGAATAAAACTGTGTGTGTGTGTGTGTGTGTGTGTGTGTGTGTGTGTGTGTGTATGTATGCATCACATTTTCTGTACCATTGATCAATTGATGGACATGTAGACTGGTTCCATAGTTTGGCTGTTATGAATTGTCCTGCTATAAACATGGGTATGCATCTATCACTATAGTAAGATGATTTTAATTCTTCAGAATAAATACAGAGGAGTGGTATAAGTGGGTCATGTGGTGGTTTCACACCTACTCATTTGAAGAATCTCCATATTGATTTCCATATTAGTTGTACTAACTTAAAATTCCATCAACAGTGTTAAAGTATTCCTTTTCCTCCACATCTTCTCAAACATTTATTATTGTTTGTATTCTTGATGATTGCCACTCTGACTGGTATGAGATGAACCACAGTGCATTTTGATTTGCATTTCCTCCATTGCTAATGGAGAGTTTCTTTTGGGGGATTCTATATGCATCCTGTACATGGATGTCCATGTCATTTCTAAGATTTGGTGATTTTTATGCTATTATTTCAATAAAAAGATTGTTAATGTCATTAGTCTATTTTTCCATACCTTCTTCTATCCCAATGGCTATTAAGTTTGATCTTTTAATGTTGTCCCAGTGTTCTTGTATATTTTGATCAGATTTTTTTCCTTCACTACATACTGTATGTTCAAGTTCATTTACCTTGTCTTCAAGCCTGAGATTCTTATCTGTTGGTGATAGTTATAAGTAAATATTTTTATTTGACTCTTTTTTAATTTTTTTTGGTTTCTAGGAGTTTTGCTTGAATTCTTTTCAGAGTCTTTATGTCTTTTGAAATGTTCTTTCACCTCCTCTATTCTCTTAATTCATTTCTTAGATCTACTTTTAGCTCATCAATAATTTTTACAATACTCTTTTTATGGAACTTCATACCCTTCTGTATTTGTGGTTTCCTTTCTTGGGGCTTGTAAATTTGGGGAACATTTTTGTCTGCCTGTTTGTTTGCCTGTTTCCTCGTGTTTTCTTAGGTCTTGAATTTGTGCAATTTTTTTGATGGATCCCTCTTTCTCTTTTGAGAGGGTGTATTTTGGTGTATAGCTATCTCTTTCATAAAGTCTTCTGTTGTTAGTATATCTTAACTTCAACACCAAGGCTCAGCATAAAAGAAGTGTTAATTTCAATTGCCAATGCCTCTCAGTTTGTTGCTGCTGAAGTGCTGATTTTAATCACTCTTGGAGAGCTGCTGTATCACTCTGAGCAATCATCATGGATCTCCACTTTGTTTTTGCTGTAGGAACAGATGCCCAAGAGTTGAACCTGAGGTTCCCTCTAGCAAATACTATATGTTGCCTGGTTGTTGATTTGGGGGTTTGCACTCTCTGATTCTGTGTATTAAAGTATTTTTGAAGCTTGAGCAGAATTAGTGTATGGAGCAAGTGTACTATAAAATATCTGAGTTCTAGGTGTAGCTCAGCCACAAAGTCTCTACCCTATGAACTTGCAGAGTCCCAGTTGCTTCCCAGCTCCTCTCAGAAAAATGGGAAACAAACAACAACAGCAGTGAACAATATATGACTTTAAAATAAAACAAATACCCAGTGCCTACTATGATATCTATAACACTAACAGCCACAAAAAAAGGAACGGCAAGGTCAGTGTTAGCAATAGCAATGACAATAAACAGCCACAAACTTGAAACAGCATTAAACAACAGGTGTTAAGTAGGCCACCCACAGTGCTAACTGCAATAATATAAATGATGGGGGCCAGAATTATATAAATGAAATAGTGCTAACAGATAGTAAAATGACTGTTCATTAAGAGAAAAAAATGTGGTAGGAAAGAAAAAATGTTTAAATATTGAAAAGTTTACAGAGGGAAAGCAGAAGAGATGGATATAAAGAAGGAGGAATAAGAAATAACTAAAATTTACAAACTAAATAGAGAATGAAAACCAAGAGAATTTGACTATGAGGAAAGAAAGGAGAAGAAGTGTTAAAAAAATAAAGCAAAAGCAAATAACCAAACAAAAAGTCAAATCAAACAAAACCAATAATCCTAACCCTAGAGAGAAAAAACAGAAATAACAAAGAGGTAAAAAATGAAAAAAGAGTAAATCAGCACTAATGCACACATGTGTGCACACACACAATGGAAAAAGGAAAAAACTTTTAATGAAAAATAAAGGAATTGTCTCCTCTGAGGTGGTCAAAGCTGTAGACAAGATTGGATGTTCACTGCTTATGTCATACTGTGCTTCTTTCTGTTTCTTCATGGGTTGCGTCCTTAGAGTAAGAGTTAGGAATGTTAAACCCATCTTCTTTGTGTTGTTCACCAATCTGCAAGCTGGAGTGGCCTGGAACCTAAGGACAGAATGGGCAGTACTAACAAATGGAGTTTTCTCTGGACAGTCCCAGAGTGGGGCTGATAGATTGCTAAATAGAAAATTTCAGTGGCTGGCAGCTGGTGATAAGAACTTCTAAGCTCTGTGGGATGGTGTCTGCTCCAGAGATATTAGATCCACAATCCCTGTTGCTGGGGAGATGTCAATCTCTGCTGGGCATCTGGATGCCAGAGGCCTCCCAAGAGCCCCACTCAGAGGGTGAGGTAACTAACCCTCCATAAGTCTGGCACACTCCATTGCCCATAAATGTGGTCTTCCCTGGACCAGACCCTGAGTGCAATCATGCCTACCTATCCATCTTTTGGACTATCCCCACCTGGTCCCATGAGCTGCTAGACCTAAAAGGAAAGCAAACCACTTTCCTACATATCCCTAGCCTGAATACAATTCTGTGCCTGTTTCAATCACACCAGAGAAGGAACACTAGACTCCTCAGCAGGTGCTTGCTAGGATATTCTCTGGTGCTCACTATGAACTCCTATTCGGTAATCACACAGCAGTCAATTCAAGATGGTCCCTGCCTCAGCTCTCCATGACAACCAAGAAACAGAGCACTTTGCAAATACCAGCTGGCCCTGCTGCCTCTGGTGCAGTTAAAATCAGGTTGCCTCTCTGCTCCACAGGTTCTACCATGCCAAATTTGTTCACTGTTTCTCTCTCTGCCTGTGTCACCCCTTCCCTCTGAGGCAGACTTGTGCCACCAACCAAGCTTCAACATATTCTTTCTTGTCCTCTGTTCAAAGCACCTGAGTTTCTGTTTCTCTGTAATTCTCTAACTGTCCAATACTGAATTTCAGCGAATTCCCTTTGTCGCTGCTTCATTGGGAAGCTTTACTCCTGCTGCTTGAATCCCAAGCCACTGCACAGCTGGAAAAGACACCCTTCCTCTATTCTGCCATTTTCCCTCCCTTTCTCCTGTCCTTTTGAACTGAGAGTGGAAAATGCACATCTCAGCATTAACCCTGCTAATGATTTGGTAAGACCTTGATTAAGTCATTTTGTGGTTTAATTTCCTCTATAAAATGAAGAAGTTGTGTTAGATTCTTTAAAGCATTTCAATTCTGAAATTCTATTACTTTTGAGGTGGTAAGATCCCAATGATATTATGAAAGAATATATATTGATATAATAGTGTTCCTTGTATTTATTATTTATTTGAATTAAAAAAAATCTAGTTGTAGATGGACACATACCTTTATTTTATTTATTTATTTTTATGTGGTGCTGAGAATTGAACCGAGTGTCTCACACATGCTAGGCAAGTACTTTAACACTGAGCCACAACCCCAGTACCCTAGTTATTTGAATTTTATCAATTTACACAGAAGTATATATAGTGTATTTTCTTTGTAAAATATATACATATGTATCTACATATATATCTACACAGAGTTGTCACCTGGAACAAATAGTATAAGTGAGAAAATTTGTTGCTAAGATATTTTTTCCAGATCTCTTAAATAGATTGGGAAAAATTATATAGATACACCTTATGGAAATTATGACTTTGCTCCAGCAACTCTTAATGACAAGTTTCCCTTTAAATAGTTTTCCTTTTAATCTAATGGCATTAAAAAGTATTACTATTCAGCAGGCACATCACCCATAGGCCACGGTTGGATATTCTACCATTAATGGACTTCTTTTCTTTTCGGTTCATTAATGTCTCTCTCAATCTCATAACCTAAATCACTCTTAGGTACCAAGGACTTTTATCTGTATTAGCACTGGCCTCCTGGGGAGTAACTAGACTCTTCTCAAGAAAGTGGCAATTTCCTTAGTTCCATAACTAAAATGTCTTTGACAAAGTGAAAGCTATGCTAGTCTTGGGGAAGGATATGATGTGCATTTTAGCAAGTACAAGAAAACTAGTATAGCTCTCAAAAGGCAATGCTTATAAAGGAAAGGGAGATTTTTAAGGTTGTAAAGTTGATTTTTATATTTCAATTTTATATTTTATGTTTAAATTTTGTGTTATATTATGTAACCATACAATACATAAAAAGTAAAATGCCCATGTACATGGCATTTAATTGAATTGTGAAAACATTATTAAATGTAGTTGAAACATCCTGCACATATTCTCCATATATTCTAATTGTGATTAATGTCTTCCCAGCAAAATTCAATAATACTCTAAATGTGAAGTTTACTGTTTTTAGCCTTCCTTTATTTTTACTGCATATATGTCTACCTGCAAACAATGTAATATTAGCATTTTGTTGTTGTTGTTGTTCTGTTTGCACTGGGGATTGAACCCAGGGACTCTTTACATTGAGCAATTTCCCTGGCTCTTTTACTTTTTATTTTGTCATAGGGTCTCTAAGGGCTTAGGGCCTTACTAGGTTGCTAAGGCTGGCCTCAAACTTGTGATCTTCCTGTTTAGCCTCTGGAGTTGCTGAAATTACAGGCATATAGCACCTGCCTGGTATGGGTTTTTTGTTTTTTATTTTTGTAAATGATATTATACTGTGTTATTATTCTGCAACTTTGGTATTTTGCCAAAAAGTTTGTGAGATTCAAATATGTGGACACTTGGTGAAGCTGTTGGCTGGTATGTAGCATGCCATGCATGTCACAAGGCATTGATCTATTTTCTTTCTCCAGTCTCTTACTTTTACAAACAATGGTCTGTGGATAGTGTATCTTCTCCTGTGTTTGTGTGCAAGAAATTCTCAGGGGACTTTCCTAGGGTTGAACTGCTACATCATTTCTTTTTTTTTTTTTAATATTTTTTTTTTTAGTTATAGATGGACACAATGTCTTTATCTTATTGCTTTGTATGTGGCGCTGAGGATCGAACCTGAGGCCTTACGCATGCGAGGCAAACACTCTACCGCTGAGCTACAATCCCAGCCCCTACATCATTTCTTTTATGGATTTGTGAGAAAAACATTTTTAAAAGAGCCTCAATATTTTCTTCTACAAATTTTAAAGTTTTAACATTTCAACATTTTTAACATTGATATATGGATCAGGGATCCTTGTTTGTTTGTTTGTTTTTGGCCACATTCAGGACTAGTTGTTGTATTACCATTTATGCGATGGTCTCCTTAGGACAGCTACTGTACGGATGGCCATAAGCATTTTTTAGGTTAGCCCTAGGCAGAATGGAAGGACAAACTTTTTTTTCTCTTTAAGGACAAAAAAAATCTCTCTTTAAAAGTCTGTCTATATTTTCCTCCCTCCTCTAGCCTCAGTCTCTCTGCTCCCATCCTCATTGAATCTGTTTCATTCACAGAAAAGTTGTAACAGGACTTGGAGGAGGCAGTGCCTTGGGACAGTGTGGCTTCCGGTGTCCCACACTAGAGGTCAGCAAACATTTTCTGTAAGGCGCCAAATAATGAATATTTAATTAAGGATTTGTGAGACAAGAAAAAATTAGGATACTATGTATAACATACATGTATATAATATACATAGTATTATAATCGTACATATGTATAGTCTATATTACATATAGTATAATCATAATATTGAAGGATATTCGGTGAAAAATAAAACAGAAATTCATTAATTCATTTTCCTCTCCTCTTGTCCTTTTTTTTTTTTTGGTACTGAGGATTGAACTCAGGGAAACTCGACCACTGAGCCACATCCCCAGCCCTATTTTGTGTTTTATGTAGAGACAGGGTCTCACTGAGTTGTTTAGCGCCTCGCTGTTGCTGAGGCTGGCTTTGAACTCGCGATTCTCCTGTCTCAGCCTCCCTAAGTGCTGGGATTACAGGCTTGCACCACCGTGCCTGGCTTCCTCTTATCCTTTATTCCCTTCCCTTATTTCCCTCTTTCCTTATTTTTCTCTCCTCTCATCTTCCTCTTTTGTGTGTGAAGTTAAAAACCTTCTCAGAATAGAGTAAAGCAGTGGAAGCCCGAGGGGAGAGGTATGATCTCAGAGAGTTAAGATGGTTCTGTTGACCAGATACAGCCAACATCTCAAAGCCAGTTTCAGTTATTTCAGTGGATAAATAGCTTTTAGTTTCCTGTCTTCAAATCTGTTAGACCAATGTTTGCTGAGTGGCTGCCAGGTGGAGGATTCTATGAGAGAATAACAGATGAAATCACCTATATCTGCCTTTCAGGAGGTTACCACCTCATAAAATTCTATCAAAGCAAAGTTGAGAGAGTACAGAGAAAGTCCAGGTAAACTCATCCAGGGCAGGCAACTATGTCGTCATAGTCCAGCACCTTACAACCTTCATTAACAGGGATGCAGGGCTGGGTTGTGGCTCAGTGGTAGAGCACTTGCCTCGCATGCATGAGGCACTGGGTTCAATCCTCAGCACCACATAAAAATAAATAAATAAAATAAAGATATTTTGTCCATCCACAGCTAAAAATATATTTTTTAAAAAAAGTGATGCAAATCAATCGATCATATCAATTCATAATTGATATGGTGTATTCGCTTAGTGGACAACTTGGGTTAATTTCAACTTTAAGGTAAAAACATTGACAAAAACGTAGTCACCCTTTATGTATAAAGTTTCAAATGTGCATTTTAATATACACTGCAGAGTGAAATCAGTAACAATTAAAATGTACCTGCTATGTGCTAGGTTCTCGACCAGATGTGCCACATGCATATCTCATGTCAAAACTACAAGCCAATGAGGTAGGTGTTATCATCATTTGAGATTATTTTAAATATGCAAAGTATTTGCCCTATGGGGAAATGGCTAGCAATGAGTATGACCTTGGTTTGACCCAGAGAGTAGTTACGCAATCCTGAAAATGTGGCAACATTTGAAAAGAGTTCATGCTGTCTTATAATTTATTTTCAATCCTAAAAGTAAACTAAAAGAAAAAAAAAATAAATTACATGCATAGCAATGAGCCAATAAATGAATTAAATTGTTGGTTCTTCCCCCAAAAGGCTTTTTTGGCAACCAAAGTGGAGTTATCTCCCTGAGGGTTGGATTGTGAACTTTAGTTCAGCTCTGAAATTATCTAGAGATTTCTTCCTATAGTTCTAAATTCCAGATAACATGAGAACATAAAGCCTCATTTTTACCAGGTGTTACTTTGTTTAAAGGGCTCTTGGAAAAATCCCTCTAGGCACTGTGGTGGGCTGTTGCTTTCACTCACAGGGAAGAGCTAAGCAGGTGTGGAAAGTGCTTGGGAGAAGAGCAAAACCCAGATTCTACTTTAGCTGTGACTTCTAATCCCTCACACGGCTTCGAACAAAGTTAATTTTTATACTTTCTGGAAAATGGAGGTTAAAATGGTTTCCCTGTATCCTTCACTGAGCAGAGGATTAAAAGAGATCATTTATGTGAAATGGTTTAGCACGATCCAAAGGGCTCCACACCTGCACGGTACTGCTTTGTAGATAATAAACATACTGTATGCCCATAAATGGATGATGGTAAGCCATGATTGGGGTAAAACTAGAGGCTAAACTAGGTGTACGGAAACAGAGACCTGGCCTTTTCTTTATACAGCAGTAGGTAGATTTTCTTGGTCTTGTTGATACTCAAGCAAATAGCAAGCTATTTCAGTTATATTCAAAATTCCACACAAACTCTTTATATTTGAACTTCTTGTCAGAAGAAAATATAGTGATTAGGAGTCCAAATTTTGTAATCTGACCAATCAGACCTCAAAAGTCAGCTTTCACCCCACAATCTTGAGGAAGTGTCCTCTCTTATTTTCTGTTTTCTTATCTGTAAGTCAGGGATACCTGTAGCACCTGCTTCTTGAGGCCTTGTGAATAAATTGAGCTAAAGAGCCAAGCACAGTGTCACACACCTGTAATCCCAGCACTTTGGAAGGCTGAGACAGGAGAATTGCAAGTTCAAAGCCAGCTTCAGCAAGGGCAAGGCACTAAGCAACTCAGTGAGTCCCTAAATAAAAACACAAAATAGGGCTGGGGATGTGGCTCAGTAGTCAAGTACCCCTGAGTTCAATCCCTGGTACCCACCCCCCAAAATAAAAGACTTGCCAAGGACTTCATATGGTACCTTGTAAACTAAAAGCCTTAGTAGGTAGTAGGTAATATATTTTATTACAGTCATAGTTGTCTCAGCAATTTTTTTCTTAAAATTGTGAATACAGTATCTTTGAACCTAATTCACATTTATTGTACCTAAACAGTAGACAGTGGTCTTACATGTAATTTTCATTTGTTTTTGCTAAGTGAGAGACATTACTTAAAAATTTTTATCTCAGGAAAGGTTTTTTCCCCTTTTATGCCAAATATTTTCTTTTGTTTACATATAAATCATTATTATCTGAACTTAGAAGCATCTGTCCCAGTAAAATTATATAAATCTTAATCATGGATTTCATTCTGTGAGACTGACTTAAAGTCACATAATGTTTGCACTTCATTGCAAAGACTTTTAAAGAAAATTCACTTTAGATTTGCACATTAGTTCATGTGCCTTTAATGAGATTAATACAGTTGGGCTCAAATAAAAACAACTGTCTGGTTAATCAACTTGATGTGCCCATCTGAGAATAAGATTGACGCGATCCAAAGTTGGTATTTTCTTTGCTTCATGAAGATTAATACAGCTGAAGAACAACACGAGGGGTTTAAAGTCCTAATGTGTATCAACAAGCTTACATTTACTGTAATTGTACTTGGGCAAGATCTCATTTCCACTTGCACTTCAGAGCTATAAATAGTTCTAATTTGTTTACTTTGTACACTTACTGGATTAATTACAGTAGAACAAGCCAAATGATATTGTAGCAGTTGGCTAAACTTGACACAAAAACAATAATTAAAATGATTGCTTTTTAATTTTCTCCTTTTCAGTCGATTAATGAGCTGAATTTGCAGTTACGAGCCTTTAAGAATTTGATTTGAGAATCACTGTGTTTTCTGTTAATGTGTTGTCATTGTTTACATTGGATTTCCGTGTTTTTCCATGTTGTTGGGAGTTTCCTTCAGAAAGGAAACACCTGGGTCCTGCTTCCATGTGATATCTACTTAGTAAAAAGTGTATTGTTTCCATCAGACTTGCATCATTACAGAACAATCGCATTTCCATTTACCTCTCCAAATTGATGCTGGTGACACATAGGCACATGCACACACAAATATCCTGGATAGAGAAACTGTCTTCTCTTCCATTAATAAAAGTCACATATATTTACTTCAACATGTCCTCCAGCAAACTGGTGAATCATCACCAAAGACCACAAATGTGCTCAGTGCAACTTCATCCCATTAGTCTCCTCTTTCTAGATGTCTGATTGCATAAGGAAAGAAATTGTTTTTTGTTAATATACAAGAGGAGGACAGCTATGAGGCAAGAAAGGAAAAAGTGGTTACCACCAAAGGTAGTCCTTTACTGCTAAAAAAGTTTGCCTTAAGCTGCTCTTAGTTCTCCCATTGTGTTTCTTCATGATTTGCCAATTAACTTTACCTAATGCTCTGGGGTCACTGTCCTGGATAGCACTCCTTTGGTTTCCCCTCCCACTGACTCTTAGCAAAGTTGTTATAAACGCTCTGTACTTCCTTTTTTATTTTCTCCTAGTGGTTGGGCTACTTTGTAAGAATTTGATGCATAAGCTTAAACAACCTCTTTAAAACTTGAAGACAAAAGCATAGAAAGGGAAAAGTACACTCCAATGAACTAGAGGGACAGCAAACCTCAGCTGTAAACTTTTTAATTGAAGTACTTGGATTTTTGTTGCTATTGAGAATGTTGGGACAGAGCACAACTGAAAAATGAGAATATTTTATTTTTTCTATGTATCTCAGAAGGATTTTCCACTTCATACCTGACTTTGAACAACTCTCTCTATAGTCTTCATGTCAAATGGCAGCTAATTTCACCTACCTTGAGTACAGAAGTGTTTAACTGTCAATCACAGAAGCTTATCACCTGTGAGTTTATCTAGGGTTCCCAACACCTTTTGACATAGTAAATGGGTGCTGGGAATGTAGCTTAGTGGTTGGGCACTTGCTTAGCCATGCTTAAGGACCTGGGTTCTATTCCCCAGCATTGCAAAAAAAATTTTTTTAAAGTGAATATTCCCCAGAATTCATTTATGGGATCTGATTTCTGTCTTTACATCCTGCTTCCTAGGCCATTTATGTGCTCTTCCAGATTCAATTGTTGCCTCCATAATATGGAGGTATTTAAATCTGTGTCCCAAACACTGACCTCTCACTCATTCCCAAAGCTCTATCATCAGTTGGACATTCCTTTCAGATGTCCCAACATCAGCTCAACTTCAGCCTATGCATGACAGATCTCATCTTCTCTCCTCCTCCTTCCCCCACCCTGACAGGCAGCCCTTCCACATTAGTCTTATACATTGTCTTCCTCTCTCCTTTCCCTCTTCACCTTGCTCTCTCTCTCTCTCTCTCTCTTACAGACACATAAACACATTCCACTAATCATTGAGACTGCATAGTCATATTTGACTTCCCTCGCCCATGACTCCTTCCTCTACAACACTATTTGCATTCAGGTTATGCAAATGTTCATTCAACCACTACTTATTAATCAGCTGCACTGTGCCAGGCACTGTAATGGGCACGCTAGGGATTTGGCAAAGAGGCACAGTCTTGTGCCTGCCTTAGCTGTTGTCATAGCAATCGTCTCAGCAATTGTCTCTGAGTTATAACACTCTCCTAATTGTTATCTCAGAAGATGGTATCCCTCCTCCAAACCATCAGACCACAAATTACCCTTCCCAAATACAACTTTGATCATATTTTTTTCTAAATACCATATATTTAACTATCAGTAACTCTAACACATACATTATACTCTAAAACCCTTACTATTTTATGTAGAATATTATAAAAAGCTGTCCTTCTAGGCCACCCTGCTACAGTTTAAATCATGAACGTATGACTACTTGCCAAGTAGAGTACCCTCTCCACTTCCTCTGCTGGCCTTATTTCCTCCAAACACAGCTACAAACCAAGCAAAGCACAGGAGTCTGGAGTCTCGCACTGCCAAAAGAAAGACTCTCTGGAGAAGGTCAGAGTGTCTCAGTTCATGAGACCTGTGGATTAACTTCCCATTTGAACAAGTGAGCACCAATTAGTGTACAAGCCACTTTCTCTACCTATAATTCCAGCTTTACATCTAAAAAATATGTCCAGGAGATTTGTAGATAAGTCAGCACAGGTGGACTATCCTCTGGTCTTTGGACACTGGGAAATCCCTGTAGAAGCAGCACCCTGTTCTTTCATGTTTGAAATGTCTTTTTTGTTATCATAGAAATAATGCAAACATATTATAAATTAATTCAAAAAATATCAAAGTACATGAAGCAGAAATTGAAAGGCTCTCATATGATCCTCACCTCTGAAAAACTTAAGAACAGTGGGAATTAATAGATGTGAGGAGAGCATGTTACACCAAAAAGTTTACTAAGACGTTCAGCCTCTTTATCATGTCCACATCTCTCCTCCCCCCAACACCTATTGTAAGAAAGCAAAAATGAAATGCCAACATAGCTGACTCATTTTATTCAAAATTTTGCTCTCAGTGACATTTTCGAAAGCAGAATAGGTAGAAGCCCACCAGGGCACCTGAACCCTTCAATGACTAGGGTACATACTACTTCCCCGGAAACATAGCTGAAACTCACTATTCACACAGTTCGACGTCTATCCTACTAGCACAGATACTGTTTGACCACTAGGTGGTTCTGTAACCTATCTGATGGAATTCCCACTTGCTGGCTGAAGTGGAGAACAGAAAATTAGAAGGTGGTATTCCTGTCCTCACGCATTTTCCATTTGCTTATCTTTATTTTCACCTACTCCTCCATGACCAGATAGAATTTGATCACAAAACCAATATGTCCAACCTCAACACAGCTGCCTGTGTGTTTCCTGCTAGGGAAGAGAAAAGGGCCATTTCCCTTCACCATACGGGGCTCAGGTGGTGAGGTTACAGTCTGTTTTCCAAAGATGGAGACAAGTGGGAGTCACAGGCACTCTATCTTGGTTGCAACATAAACCTAAATCTCCTCACGCTTAATTGATACTGGATCCAGAAGATAAGAAGACAGTGGGATACCAAGTCCTTGAGAGCTTAGCAGTCCTATGGGAGCTATAAGCAAGCATTAGTGATCCTCCATTTGTTTTTCCCAACACCCATTCCCCTTCTCCTGCATCTCAATTTACCTCTGGAGGGCACCTCACCTTCTCCCTCAACCACTGGTAAAAGGATGAGGTGTCTGAGTCCACCTCTGATTCCCTCGCGGTAGGGTACATGGGACTCCATCTAGGCCTGACGAACACAGCCACCGCTCACACTAACTGGTTCAGGGATGAGCTGTGGCCTGATCCACTGAAAAGCAACTTGGGGAATTTTTCTGGGAAAAATAAGCTTTTTTATCTTTTCTGCCAGTCTGAATATGTTGGAAACCACCTTGCCATCACATTACATATGAAGCTGAATCTGATGTGAGGGAAGGAGAATTGAGAGAGAGTCTGGCCCTAATGATGGAATTTGAATCTTTGAACCAAAACATGCTTGAAGCTAGCTCTACTCCTGAAGTGTCAATAGATTTCCATTTTGTTTGATCTTATCATGTTTTCTGTAGTTGTACCAGATAGAACAAATATTATATAATAGAATGAATAAAGATATTATTACAATGCAGCTCTATAGACAGGGGGTATGATAAAAGTTAGTACAAATTGTTATTGCTATAAATAAGAGACATATTTAACTCAGGGAAGGGATGGCTTCCTTAAATTCATTTATTTAAAAGTAAAAATTGAGTACATTAGTAATTTACTAATAACATGCAATAGCAGCACATCACAGACTTTGGCATAAACCACAGGTTTTTGTTGTCTATTTCTTACAGTTCTGGAGGCTAGAAGTCTTGGGGAGTTGGCAGAGTCTATTGTTTCTGAGATCTCTCCCAGTGCCATCTTCTCTCTGTGTCTTCACATAGTCTCCCTTCTGTATCTATCTTTCCATATATTTTATTTTCTTATTGAAATAGTATGTATTGTGCTGGGCATGGTGGCACACACCTGTAATCCCAGAGGCTCTGGAGGCTGAGGTAGGAAGATCATGAATTCAAAGTTAGCCTCAGCAAAAGCAGGGTGCTAAGCAATTCAATGAGACCCTGTCCCTAAATATAAAATACAAAAAAGGCCTGGGGATGTTGCTCAGTGGTTAAGTGCCCCTAAGTTCAATCCCCAGTACCCCCCACAAATAATAATATATATTGTATGCAGCATAAAGTAACAAGTTTTAGAAAAGAAGTCACTTCTAGGCAAAATGGCATTTGAGAAGCCCTTTGAATGCTGGGTAGAATTTTAGTCAACAAATAGCCAAATAGATGGGTATGGTGGCAACGTGATACTTTTACTCAAATCACCAGCATAACCTAAATAAGTCACTGTTTACCATCTCTTTTAACCTTCTTGACTATTTCAGTGGCTCATAGTATTTAAAGATTTCATTAAATATTCATCTATATATTATTTATTTGTTTCAACTCATAAATAAAATGTACATATTTATGGAATTCCCTGAAATGCTTTGATATATGTATATAATGTGCAATGTTCTAATAAGAGTAAACATATCAATCTATCATTTCTGCATGGTGAAAACATACCTTTTTGTTAAATTCTGTTTTAAAAGGTGACTTTACAAATAATGTTTTCTGGTTCCCTTGCTTTAACTTGTTCTTCCTCATCTTCATTTCACTTTTCTCTGTCAAAATTGTAAAAAGTTTGAGGTTTTATTTTTCTTCTGCTATCAAGGTAAGAAGTAAATCTGCTAGAGTTCTATGGTATTGACAGATGATGTGAGACTCCTGGAAAAGAGAAAAAGAACAGTTTATTACTCCCAGACTTTTTCTGCATCTTGAAGAAGGCCAGATAATATTTGCACATGCAGTGAGGTGCTACAGAAGAAAAGAATCATGTTGGAGAATGTAGATTTTCTATGATAGGCAGGTGGCATGTCTGGTTTTTTCTCCTGAGAGAGACATTACCTCTATCTTACAGGTCTGTTCACCATACAGAAGTCCTTCAAAAGATAGTCTGAAACAAAGTGAGTGCCTCACTCACAAGATACAAAGAAACCCAAGTGGCCCATGGAGAATTCTCTTCCCACAGCTTTGGCCAAACAAATTTCCTGCTTTTTTGTGACAAATAAGTCCCAAGCCATCTATACATGGAAGAAATGTTTCATTAAGTCTTGGATTTAGACTCTGGATTTTCCTTGTTTTCATTCTTCCACGGTTTTGGCAAGGGATCTAATTGCCACGCTGCAGTTCCCTCCTCTCCTATCAGCAAATATGTAATGCTCCAAACTTTGAACTTACCTACTCATTATCTTTCTTCAAATTTCTCTAAAATATAGTAATTAACTTTACCAAGGATCAGCAGCCCTTCTCAGTGGACCATAGAATGGTTTTAATGTTTTTAAAATATTATAAGAAAAGAACATGGACAAAGCCCGAATATGGTATATGAAATCTAAAATATTCACTATCTGGCCTTTCACAGAGAAAGTTTGCCACCTAAGTTCTAAACCTTTGGAAATACTACAGTAATGAAACATAATTTCTCCCTTCACTCCTATCCCTTAATTGTTAAGGTAAAATCATGGAAGTTTAGAATTAGCTTTAAAAAACTAGTGAGCTACAAAAAATTTACTATTGTTTTTATTTCCTTTATAATAAATCTGGTTTTATTTTTCTTTCTTCTCTCCCATGTCTTTTTGTCACCTGCTGTATGCATCAAGAGTAGCAATATATTATAACAATAACTAGTATTTGTCAGGAGTTAAATGTTTTATACAAAGTTCTAGGAACTATATGTACATGTTATTACAAAATCCTCATAGCGTCCCTTTGAGGTAATCTCCATCATGCAGATAAAACATGTTAGTGAATAACCTATCCAAGGTCATGAAACTTCCAAGTGGGCAGTTAGCAAACATGCTTGACTGCTTCTGTCCATCAGTGTTCTGCTCCTTGAGGGCAGTGATCTGCTGTACTAGAAGCCTCCTCTGAACACTACCAGGAGAGACACTAGAAGCAAGAAGACACAGGGGAATAGAAAAGAAGGAATCTTTATTGGCCATCCTCTATGTGCTAGGTCTCCCATTAGGCACTTTGAAAAAGAAAAAGAAAAAAGAAGGAAGGAGGGAGGGAGGGAGGAAAGGAAACATCCCTGACCACTTTGAACAAAAAGGAAAGAAGGAAAGGAAAGGAAAGGAAAGAAAGAAGGAAGGAGGGAGGGAGGGAAGGAGGAAGGAAGGAAGGAAGGAAGGAAGGAAGGGAGGGAGGGAACGAAGGAAAGAAGGGAGGAAGGGAACTCTGATTCATTCCTTTTCACTTTTCACAAAAGTGAAAAGGCTTTCCATTTTTATATGTGAAGAAAATGGAACTCAGAGAGCTCAAGAAACTCACTGCAGTAAGAGCTAGAAATTCACTGTATATTTTTCTGAGTCAAAACTCATTCCCAGCCTGTGCAATAGAGCTGGGGATATACAGCTTAGCAGTAGAGCATGAGTCCTGGGTTCAATCCCCAGCCCTGGAAAAAAAAATATATATATATATACACAACATCAAAACTAGCCTGTAAAGTGACTGCCATACCATTTGAAGGAGTAGCTGCCCAGAGACCAGTTTGTCCTTCCATACACAATGTGTTCAATAGTGTAGCTTTGGTAAGCAAATATTTGTAATTCACTCACTGAGGGGAATAAAATATTGGACACTGTGAAACAGAACATAATAAGACCCAATAGCTTCCCTTCAACAAATTCTAATACTTAGTCAAGTGTTAAGACATTGTATGATATAGCAGAGTAAGTATTTTTCAAATCTTGTTGCTATGATTTGAATGTGTCTCCCAAAAGATCTCGTGTCAGAAATGGAATCCCCAAATACATATGCTAACAGTATTTAGAGGTGGGGCTTTGGAAGGTAATGAGATGTGGTCATTGGGGGTAGAGATAGCACATGGGTACCCTGAGATAGCACATTTGCTCTGCCTTGACACATGATGTCCTTCACCCTGTTATGATGCAGTTAAGAAAGCCCTCACCAGATGATGATGTCATGCTCTTGGACTTCCAGCCTCCAGAACCATGAGCCCAAAGCTTCTATTTTTGATAAATTATCTGGTCCTGGGTATTATGTTACAGCAACAAGAAAATAGGTTAAGACACTTTTGCAATGCATTTTCTTACATTTTTTGTATCTTATTTGTTTTCTGAAGGTTGATGACTTGGAGTTAATTGAAAACAAGATTCTCACCTTGCCTTAGGATATAACTAGATTTCCCAGGGAAATTAATTTTCTTTAGGAGACTTTTACAAAGTATTCTTTTAGCAAAACTTTGGATGGCTATAAATATGTATATGTACATGCTTTAGCACTATTATCAGGTAGATGCATGTAAATTGTCTTAAATAATTGACAAGTATTTTCATATTTCTATGTATCAGATATATATATATATAGTGTGTATATATATCTGAACACACACAGTATACATTATATGCAGTATATCTATGCAGTGTTCTAGATTCTGAAATGTAAGTGAATGAACTTAAAAAAATGTTTTTGTCACTTCAGGTATTCCCCAAAATTTGTAAACATAGTCAAATCATGAGACAATATCAAATGAACCCAAATATAGGGACTTTTTGATAAAATACCTAACTAGTATCCTTCAAAAGTGTCAAATCATGATAAGCAAAGGAGACAGGGAAATTGTCGCAGGTTGGGGAGATCAAGGAGCCATGAGGACTAAATGCAACATGGTATCCTGAGTTGGATCCTGAAACAGAAAAATAGCATTAATGGAAAAAATTGAGGAAATCTAAATAGTCTGAAGTTTAGTTGATAGAACTATGACAGTAGTATCAATAAATGTGTTGATTTTGATAAATGTACCACCTTTACATAAGACGTCGACATTAGGAGAAGCTCTCCCTTCCTCCCTTGAGGGTGTTCCCTTTTCCTAGTCCTTTCCCTTCTAATAAACTTCTGTCTGCTAATGTATGACAAGCTTGAAATTCTTCAGGCAAGATTGCAAGAAATGGTGGTCACTGACCCCCATGGCCCCTTTGGCTTCACTGGTAGACACTGTATCTGCACATTTGCTATAAATCTAAAATGATTTCCACATGAAAAGTTTTAAGAAAATCTATGCCTTCACAGAGATTAAGTTCTAGTGGGGCAAGTAAATAAAACAAAATAAGTAAATTATATGGTATCACCAGGACTACATAATTTTGAAACTTCTGACTCTCCCCATGGTAAAAGATGCTAAAAGTCCAAAATGGCTACCGAAACAGTGGCATAGAGTAAAGACTGAGTGTGAGACTGTACAACCTTTTGTTAAAAACCTAGAAATATTTAAAGGTCAATATATTCCATCTCAAAAAAGTTCTTTTAATATTTTATTGGCCATGTCTTTTTTTGCATTCAATTTGATTTTTTTACAAAAATAACATTAAATTATTATTTGTCTTCTTTACTGACTTTTGTGGCATCCCTTAATTTTTTGCCCAAAGAAAGTAGCTGTACCACTTATAACAGCCATAGGTATTACTATCCCTATTTTGTAATTAAGGACAGTCAAGTATGTATAGCTAAGTAATCCTGTCCAAGTTTGCACAACTGCAAAGTGGCCAAACTAAAATCCAAAATCTATGTTCTTATCTATCTACAATTAAAAATATTTTTTAAAAAACTATGTTCTTTAATATCACATTATACTATTTTTTCCCCTATACTGATAACTCAAGGAGACTATTATGGTTTAGTCCCAGACACCAGAATTTGGTGATTCTGGGACCCTGGCTGTCGCTTTATTATCTGAACACGCAGTTTCTTAATTCCCACAACCTCCATCAGATCTTCTTGACTAATAGCTAACTGATTGACCTTCATGGCAAAGCACATTGCAGACTTGGGGCTTTTCACCAAAGTCTCAATTAGTAAGCTGATTCCATAGTCCAAAAGAGTTCTTCTATGAGAAAAAGGACCTAGACGTTTATGATCTATTTTTATCCTCCTCTCCTCTCTCTCTCTCTTTCTCTTTCTCTATCTCTCATTTCTTGGTTCATTATAAATTAGATGGTTGGAGTAAAAGAGAGTAAATGGCAAATATGGCACATCGCTATACTGATTGTGAATTGTACAACAGTCCTCAAGAGACAAAAATCGAATTGACTTGTGTGTGGTCAGTTACCAAGAACGGCAGCAATGGGAAACATTGAAAGGACTATAGTTTTTCATTCTGAAAAATAATATGATATTTTTGTTTAGAGAGAACAAATAATAGATAAACCTCTTCAAATTGGTTTTAACAATAATTGGGAAATTATTTTTATAACCAATTTCCATATGGCTTCTATGTTCTTCCTCATTGAAGTATACACAGGTACCTCTGAAAAGATTTTTAGTCCAACTTTACACTACGAGACATCCACAATTTCTTCCCTACCAGCTGGCTGATTTCTGAGAGTCTTAAAATAGAGTACAAAGCCTTTCAATTTGCAATAGGGGTTAGATCTATAATGCTGGTGTACCTGAAAAAGAGAGAGCATGATTTTAACCTCAGTTTCTAAATGGAAGACCTTAGAATCTTTTACAATGAGAAGAGAAATAGAGGAAGAGATCTTTATGGTGTCCAAAAGGAAGGTGGGCTCTGACTACCTGCAAAACCTTGTCTATGGCTATTCTTAGAAAAAGGTGATTTTGCTTGCTCACAGCATCGGATAGTAACCCACTAATGAGCATTTTTGTAAGGTTCTAGCAGTATATTCTTTTCTGAACAATTGCAGTAATATTCCAAAAAGCACATACAATGAACTTGTGTACATAGAGGGGTCCATTAATCATGTGGCATTTCTCAAGAACCCCCAAAAGCCTCAGATAGCAATATTTCTTGGGCAAAACTTAATTCAGAAGGATCCAGGTTATGTTGTTGTCAACTCCAATTTGAAGGTGAGGGGCATGCAAACTTCATTTTGGTTAAAAGATTGGAGCTAAAACCAAAACAGAGGCTGACTCGTCCATCACATGTTGTGCCAACTCGTGAGGTTGACTTGAGGAGGGAGAGTGAAAAGGGGCCAGCACAGGCTGGGTTAAGACATGACTCAGTCATCACATACTTGCAGTAGCTTTCCTGTTCATAATCAATAAGGACACCATTGGTAACAGCAGCTACTCTCTGATGAGCCCATTGCTCTTAGTGCTTTCTTTGTTTAGTCACGTAATTCTCACACACTATTCCATGCATTGTGGTAGACTGACAGAGGTCAGATGTCTTGTCAGAGCTCTGGCCTTCTGAGTAGAAGAAAAGACCACCAGATCACCAAACCACCAGACCACTACCCCTATACAATTGAAAGAGAGCTCTGCCCATCCTCAGAAGGCTCAACTCAGCCTTGCTTCACTGTAGATTTTGAAAGAGTCTCAGACACTCCAGGCTGCAGGATCCTTTGGTGAAGTGTTTACACTCACTACTCTTTAAGATTATAAACTGGAAACTCTTGATTTGTTTCCTGATCTTCAAAGAGGCCTAGTAATAACAACCTCATAGGACTGTGATACAGATTAAATGTAACTAGAGTGCCTAGCCCAAGGATTGATACCTGAAGGAATGCAATAAAAGAATTATAAAGAAAGATAGGATCAATATTGATAATAACTTTGACAATCTTCAAAATGGATCTTTTCTTCCACAAATAAATAAAAGTGAATAAATTAGACTACTATATAGAAAAGTCTATCATTTTAGGCAGGTTGGTGATTTCTTTATGCTTCTATACCTTTGGATCAGAGGTTAAGTATGCACCCTTCACTGGTGTGGTAGTCAGCCTCCAAGATGGTCCTCATGATTCTGAAGACCCTTGGTGATCTCCTACATTGACAGGATGGACTTGTGTCCACAAAGATCTTACGGAAATTATGCACTGTGACTTCTAGGAGTAGGCCCTAAAGACTTAGTGGCTTCTGCCTTACTGTCTCTTGGGTTGCTCATAAGGACAGTGAAGCAGCCCCACAGAGAGGCTCCTGTGACAAGGAACCCAGGCCTTCTGTCAACAGCTAGAGGAAATGAAGCTTTTTGCACCATCTTGCACGTGGATCCTCTAGTCAGGAGGATCCTCCAGTCAGGCCTTCAGGTGAGTGCAGCCCAGAATCCTGAATGCAACCTCCGGGAAGACCCTGAGCCTGCGCCGCCCAGCTTAGTCGCTCTCAGATTCTTGGCCCACAGAAATGCTGAGATAATAAATGTTTTCAGGTCACTCAGTTTGAAGGTAATTTGTAATCCAGCAGTAATAGTGAACACACATGAATTACTGAACAGATTAAAGAAACAATTTTAATTGAAAACACAGACACATTGGTAGCATCTAAATCAGGCTACTGCAGAACTGTGAATATTCAGGAGGACAGAAGGAAGAGGGAAGAGAGACATGAAGAAGTTGAGTTCTCTGTGGCCCAGAAGGGAAAGTGCTTGGGACCTCTGGAAGTATCTTCTGTGTGGTGGAGTGGGTCAGCCGATTTCAACAGAAATCATTCAGAAGCAGCAAGGGAGATGCATTTGCAAACACGTTAAATCCACCAAAAGCCTTTTACTCAGTCAAAAAGTCCAAGGCAATGGTTTGGAATGGGTCTCATTTGGACAGCCAAATCATCATCTTACCAGCTATTTAGTCCTGATGACTTTTGAATAAAAAAGGTGTTAGAATAATTTTCCACTTAGCAACCATCATTCATGAATGGGCAGTGTTACTATTCGTGCCCCTCTGTTAAAAATAGGCTCATTTTCTTGCTTTTAGAAAGCACCGTATATTGTGGACATGGACTTGGAACACTGTAAAGGCTGGTTAATTCTGTAACACTTTATAGTGTGCCAATTTGTAGTACTGCCTCTTAGGTAACTTCCTGAGACTATTATATGAAAGGTACTCTGGGGAGGGAGTTCACAATTCCCCCTTTTCTTTCAGCTCTTATCTCTAATGTGCAACACCAGCATCCACAGCCTGGTTTGACCTTGTCTGTTTTGTCCATGTAAATACCATTCCTGGGCTCCTGAACTGAGCATCACCTTCCTCTGCTATGTTCTGAGGGAAAGTCAGCGTGGCCCATGTGTAGTCCTGGCCATTGTTAGTGCCTCACTATTCTCCACGAAAATAC
This sequence comes from Geosciurus inauris, assembly GCA_004024805.1. NCBI lineage: Eukaryota > Metazoa > Chordata > Mammalia > Rodentia > Sciuridae > Geosciurus > Geosciurus inauris. The sequence continues at coordinate 68,022 of PVHX01005991.1, forward strand.
TGAGCACATTCCTTCCCAAACATCCAGGGCAACCTGTAATCACCTCTGTTTACAGGCAGGCTACACGGGTTCTAGAACCAACCTCACCAATCATTACGAGGTCTCAAGCAAGGCAATGTGTGTGTCCTTTAGTTTGGCATCTCTAAAAAATGAGGGACTCGAAGCTGGGGATCTTAGAAGTAGAGTGCTTGCGTAGCATGTGCAAGACCCCTGGGGAAGAAAAAGAAACTCATAAGGTCTTTATGAGGATTAAAAGAGTTAACCTATGTACAGCACTAAGAAGAATGCTTGGCAGATACTTAATGCTATATAAATATTAGCTAGTATCATGATCTGCCTCCCTAGAATGTAAAGTAAACAAACAGAGGTCTTGCCTCTCTTTTTCATGTCATAGCTCTGAGCAGTGGCCAGGCCCAGAGATGTTTCATGTGGAAACCCAGACACTGCCATTCTGAATTATTTACAACATCCTCATATGGGAAATTTCACAATGGCCATTTTTCTCCTTGGCTTCTGTCTCTCACCTCTTTGCTCTGGTCCACCTCTCTCCCAAGACCCCAGTCTCTCCAAATGCAAGTTCAGACTCCCATTTCTTATAGTTTACCCATACATAGAGATTACTCCTTCCACCTTGCACTGTGCTCCAGACCTCTCTTTGCATATCTACTAGCCACCATAACCATGAATGTTGTTCATCCCCTAACAGCATATTTCCTTTCCTTTATTTATACCTTTTTCAATTTTTAAAAGAATTGCTGTTAAAGAAAATGAAAAAAACTATAAAATTGGAAATTATGGAAATCTACTTAGAATTTACATACTATATTAGATAATACCAAAAATTAGAAAGAAAAATTCACCCATAGACCCACCACACAATCTATACATATAAAATCACTGTCAACATTTTGATGCTTCCTCTATTTACTTCCATTCTCTATCTTTGTCTACAACTTTGGCATGTGTGTGTGTGTGTGTGTGTGTGTGCGCGCGCGTGCACATGTATTAGAGATAGCAGGGGTGTAACTAGCCATACTGAATCATGCCCATTTCATTCAATATATATACATAGTGGTACTCGGGATTAAACCCAGGATTTCATGCAAAGTGGGCACTAAAATACTGCCCCAGCACTCCCCTCATACTATTTTTTTTAATTTTTTAAGTTGTTGGTGGACCTTTATTTTTTTCATTTATTTATATGTGGTGCTGAGAATTGAACCCAGTGCCTCATGCATGCTAGGCAAGCACTCTACCACTGAGCCACAACCCCAGCCCCCCTCATACTATTTTTAAGAAAGTATAATATTTGTGTATGCATCTCACAGATATAATTAACACCTACTGAGCATCAGGCCTCACACTGAATTGCCACCCAGACTACAAGGGCTGCCAGATCCCAAAGTCGGACTCCCCCCTCCGCTTACCCGCACAGCCACCATTTATTTCTTCAGACTATTGATTGTGGAGAGTTTAAAATATCTCAGAGGCTGTTTCATGTAGAAATCCACACAAGGGCCTCACATAAAAATCAGAGACCTATTTCTTCTAAATACACTCTGCATGCTGTAAAACTGAAAGAAGTTTTACCTGGAAACTGTTTTGCTTCCTTCTTATAATGACTGTGCAAACTGAATAGAATGGATTTTACAGCTCAGGTTAATTGTGTTATTAACACAGTCCTCCCAGGGGGAGAAACCTCAAAAAAGACACTTTGCCTGCCTTGGTCACCACTAAACCAGCTTCTTGTGGTTCCTCAAACATCCAGTTCTGCCCTGTCTCAGAGCTTTCCTCACAGCTTCCTTTCTATGCAGCTACTCACCCAGAAGTATCTACTTATGTGCTGCTCTGCAATCATGTCTCAGCTCACATAGTGGAGAATCCCTCAGAGAAGACTTCCCTAACCAATCTATGCAAAGCAAATTTCTCGTATTTTTCTTGCTCTTAGCATTTAAGGTTTTATTTTCCCTTATTTCTCTTGTCAAAAGTATCAAATATTCATTTGTTTGCTTTTTTCTTTTTCTTTTTTTTAACACAGGAGCAGGGATTCCTCTTGGGAAAACTTTTTAATATGTTTAGTATACATACTTTTATTGAATATGTCATATGTATATAGATTTGGGTATATGTATTTTTTTAGTTGTATTTGGTTATAGATTTTACTTTGTTCTCTCCTTTTCTCACTTTTTTATATACACACATCATTTTTTAGGATTACTACATAATACTATATAGTATGTATCTACATTGCTCTTACTCCTTCTCCCAATGGTAGTTAACTGTAGCTTCCTGCCATGTCATCAGAGACAACATTTCTATGAAAATCCTTACACATGTCCTTTCATGGAGCAGGAAAACGAATCTACTGGGATGTAGACTCTAGAACAATATTGCAGGTCCCTAGGTTTGTGGTTCATGTAGAGATCATTTGATCATTTTGGGCTCAAGTATTCCCAAAAGCTGCAGTGGTTGACACCCTCATTGGCAATACTTGGAGGGTCCTGTGTTCCCCATGGTCCCTTCAACCCTTGGTGATTTCCAGCTTCCTAACTGATGCCAGTTTAAGGGCATAAAGTAATATTTCATTCCTTTAATTTGAATATCTCTTTATGTTCCTGATTCTGAGCAGCTCATAGTAATTTGTTAGTTATTAGAGTTTTCTTTTCTGTGCAGTTCCTATTCATATCGTGTACCAATTTGCAATATTTTATCCTTGAGTTATAAATTTTTTACATATTCTGGAAGATATAAGTTTCTTCTTGACATGACAAATATCTTCTCACATTCTGTCAGTCTTGTATTAAATGCATCCATGGTGCATTCATTAACGGAAAATCTGTCTTGATGTAATAAAATTTATTATTGTTGAAAATCTTACAGTTTGTGGTTTAAAGGCTTACTTATAATGCCTCTTCTCTGGGTCAGCCCATTTTTCTCTACTGTGAATAGGCTTTTTCCCTGCAATGAAGGAAGAGGACTGCCAACAACTCCAAGATGATGATGTCCCAGCTTTGCAGTCAAGCTATCAAAAGTCCTGGGATTGCCCAGCATAGTGGCACATGACTATAGTCTCAGTGCCTCAAGAGGCTAAGGTAGGAGGATGGCAAGTTCAAGGCCAGCCTCAGTAATTTAGCAAGTCCCTAAGCAACTTTAGAGAGACCTTGTCTCAAAATAAAAATTAAAAAGGGTTGGGGATGTGGCTTAGAGGTTAAGTGCCTCTAGGTTCCATCCCCGGAACCAAAAAAATAAAATAAAAAATAAAAATTAAGAATTAAAAAAACCCTGGGATTGATTCCCATTTATTTGGCTTGGATCCCTTGGCTACACTGGATAGCCAAGCAAGGTTAAACCCTGCATACCTCCTAGGTCAGGAGCAGAATGGATTCAAATCTACTCTCAAACTATGGCAGAAGAGTAGGAATGGGTGGTTTCTTAGAGGAATGTGAAGGTTTCACTTTGAAAATTAAGCAAATGAGTGATGAGCAGGTAAAAGTAATAGATGTCCATCATAAAATCTCACTGCCTTTTTTACTGCTTGTCAGATAAATTAGTATTGTTGCATTCTCCAGTGGGCAGTTCAAACAGGAAGGAAGAGACCGAGGAGATCACCTGGACCAATGGCTCCATAACAAGGCTGAGCATTCGAATCACTAAGTGAACTTACAAAAATAGATTCCCAGGCTTTGCCACAAACCTGTTGAAATTAAAACCTGGAGGAATAGAAACACGGAAATTGTGTTTTAAAATCTTGCTAGTTGCCAGTTCACCGATGGAGAATCACCATGAGAACCACAATCCCCTCGTTTCACACATGAGAAAACCTGAGCCTGAGGGACCATGCCCAAGCAAACATAATGAACTTGGAGTCCTGTGCCGTTCAGCTCTTGCTAATGTTTGTGTGTGTTTTCTTGCTGCCAGACATCGAGCACTCTTTGGACCCTTTGAAAAAGGAGCCAGTGAATATAAATGTAACTATCTCAGGATTTACCACCTGACAAGAAAGCTTAGGCTCTCTTCTCTTTATCTTACTCAGAAATCCTGGCAGGGTTGCAACCATGGAAACACATCCTACAGTCCACATCAACTCTAGCTACAGCTGCCCTGGACATGCAGACAGCAGTCCCCTGACGCTCAGTGAAGCTGTGGGGAGCTTCTCAGTGGTTGCTCTTCAGCAGTGCAGGTGTTTAGAAGCCAGTCTCAGGAGTCAGCCACTCCTGATTCAAATCTTGGCTCTGCTGCTCACCAGGTGTGTAACCTTAGGCACTGTGCTTGTTCTCACTGGTGGGCTCCTTGTGAGGGTGAAATAGGATAGTGCTTTTCCAGAGTAGGCCCAGAACCTCGCACACTAAGTACTCAGTAAGTGGTGGGGGAGGTGGTCTTCCTGGGCGCTTCCTGCGCTAGTTCCCATGAGGGTGATGGGTTATAGGAAAGAGTAAAGCATAGTTCCTGCCTTCCATAAGCAGTCACGTGAGGCTGAAAGATAACCAGGCAATAATGGGGAAAGCTGTGATATCCCCTGGCCTGTCTGCCTCACCTGCAGAAGCGGCAGATCTCACTGGGAGCCACAATCCCACCCTGATCCCTCATGTCTGCAGCAAGACAGCTAGGTGCTCTGGTCCTGAGATATACACCGACCTCCTGCAGCCAGAGCAGTGCTGACCCAGCCCACCAGCCCATGTGGAGGCAGCCTGCCAGCAACACAGAGGCTTTGCTTTCCTTTCCTTCCACCCCTCAGATGCAGTTTGTCACCTTTTGCTGTGGAAGACAAACCTCATTACCCTTCCTCAGCCCTCATCCCCCCTGCTTTACATTCTTCCATGTGATGGTCAGTTGGGTGTGGCCACAAGAGGAGATGAGGAGAGGCTCAGGAAAAAGCAACATCAATTGTATTTGCTGGTTCTAGAGGCAGGAGGCACACCAAGCCATGCAGAGTCACATGGAAAGTCATCAGGTGATCAGGAGGCAGACCAAGGGTGAGGAGTAGGTTAAGCCACTGCCTTTATTGGGACTTCACAGGAAAAGTAAGCAGTCCTGATGGACAGTTTAGGATTAGCTAGTTTGCATAATCCCAGGGTCTCTGGGCTACAGGGATCTCTTGATGCCTTGGCACCTGAAGACAAAGGAATACTCTGTCCTGCGGTTTACAGGCTGAATGGAAGAGGATGGCTCTAAATCTCTGAACTAGTTTCCATAGCAAAGCCCCAGCAAAGGTTGGGCCATTTGCTATCTCCAAGAGTTGGTTTGCCCTGAGAAGGGAAGACTCTCTTCAGCCTGAAAAGTTTTCTAAGATATCAAAACATCATGATATGCAGAAAATTTAGAAATATTCACAACATAATCCAGAGCATAGACTCTGCTTGGCAATAAAATTTTCCTAATTGTTGCTGCATCATTATTGTCTTTATATGGTTTTCTCTGAGTTAAGACAGATGCTCACTCTGCGCATTGTAGAAACACAGGGACAAAGTGCTCGTGCAAGCTGAGGGCTCAAAGAGCACCTGTTACAAGATGACAGGGAGATGTTTGTATTTTAGAGAGTCCCTATTTTGCCTCTCATCATGCAAGAGCATCATGTGCAGAAGGAAGTCATTTAGCTCACAAATGAGCTTCTCCAAGCATTTACTTCTCATCACAATTCTGTTAGTTTCTACTTATTTATGGCATTTCTCATTGAGAGTGCGAATACATAAATATTTTCAGCTGTAGTTTGTATACTTGATATGTACATTTGTTACGTTTTTGTGGTGGAAAAATATTTGGAATTAACAGATGTGTTTTCCCTGGTATTTCCTGTTAACACCTTGACCCTTCCCTAAATTGGCCCATCCAAACTCAGAGACATTGACATTGACTCAGAGAGGAGAAGACACATCGCAAAAACTTTCAAATGTTAAAAACATTGCATTTCAATTTTTAAAATGATTGTTTTTGCATTTCACATGGTAGGATTTGAGGGGGAGCCAAGCCTAAAAAAAGGTAGAAGCAAAGCTTCCCAGCCTCCCAGACTAGAAAGTTTCCTGAAATTAGGAGGATAGAGCATAAAAGGGGAAGCAAGGACACTTAAGCACTAGTGTATATCTGGGAAAGTGGCTGTTTAACCTCTCCCCTTAACCTTAAAGTGGTTTAACCTCTCCCCTGCCAGGCCAACCCCAGGTGGTATAATTCTAGCAATGGAGGGTGACATAAGTCCAGGTAGGTTTGGGGGATCTGAGAGGTTCTAATTATGCCTTGGACAAAGATGAGACCCCAGAGTAGGAAAGCTACGTGGAACTTCCAGGAAAATGGACTAGGACAGAAAAGGAAAGAGATCTAGGGATGGCTCAAGAAGAGCAGGATGTTCCTCACTGCTGTAATTTGAATAAATGAACCCAAAAGGCCCAGGTGTTAAAGGCTTAGTCACCATTCTCTGGTGCTTTTGGAAGGTGGTGGAACCTTCAGGAGGTGGGGCCTAGGGACAGAAATGAAGTCGTTGGGGGGTGGGCCCTTGCAGGAGATATTAGGACCCCAGCCTTCCTCTCCCTGCCTTTTGCCTCCTGCCTGTCATGAGGTGATTGGCCTCCTGCAATGTACTCTCACCATGACCTGCTGCTCACCACAGGGCCAAAGGCAACGGAACAAAGTTACCATTGACTGCAACTTCTGAAACCAAAACTGTGGCCAAAATAAATCTTTCCTCATTATAAATTGACTTCTCTCAGGTATTTGTTATAGTAGCGAAAAGCTGATTAGCACACCCACACACCTGGCAGGGCCCAGGAATCAGAGATAACTCCTAGAGCCAATCAGTGGCTACCTTTGGTGCCAGGGACTGGGTACTAAAGCAGAGGAGAGTGGAAAGATAAAGCCTGTCCCACCATGCCTGAGTCCTACAGTACCACCTCCAAAGGTAGATTACCTTTAACTGATTGATAGTACGTTTCTGCCTCATTATGGAAAGAGGCTCGTAATAGGAATTACATTATGAAACAACTAAATTTGTTGCATACTTAAGTTTGTGAACTGAGAGCCATACCTGATGCACTTTGGTGACATTTGTGAATTTTGATAATTTTGACAGTATTATAATATCTCTTTTGTGAATATCAAACCTCTGATATTTCTCTAAGTTGCATAGCATGCAATGCACAAAGTGACATATGGGATACTTTGTGTGTGTTGTGGAACCTAGGAACTCCCTGAGAATGATGTTTCTAAATTCACTTAAAAATACAGAATTACAAGGAAACCAAGTAGGAAAATAGATTATCAAATTACTTTTTTTAAATATAGTTGTGATATAGTAACAAATATACTTCTTTACTCATGTGTTAGTAACAAGGTCCAGCAGCACGTCTAACATGATGTTCAAGTAATGAGTATAAATAATACTTATATATATATTTATAGCTACAAGTAATATCCAAAAATATTTAATTTGTATTCGTGACAAAGTCACAGATTCTGTTAGTACTATTGTGATTTATTGCCTATATGTGTAATTGAAGGAATGAGTCACTTTAGTTAGAGGCTAATAAAATTAAAAAATTCAATTTCTCCCATCAAAGTTCAGAGATCTCCTGGATTCTACTCGTGAACCTTTAAAATCTGCAGACACTGTATTAAACAGCTGCTATTTGATTGTACAAAAGGTTTAACCTGAAGCTTTTCAAAGCCCCACCAGACTCTGCTTGAGAGAATAAGAAAAGTCTGGGGGTTGTGGAGATGGATAGCATCTTAAGTAATAACGTCTGAACAAAAGGTCCAGGAGATCCAGAGGTAGTCAGGTTTGAACAGGGAAAGATCTCTCTGCAGCAATTCTCAGCTAAGGCCTTGAATTTGGGAGATTATAAACCTGGGCAAGACTACAGATGAAAAGTATTCATGTTGGCCAGGTACTTCCCTGGCCTTGAAAGCTGGGTAAGCTCCTGAGAGACAAGGTTCTGTGTTGCATGGTGTCCTTGGGCAGTAGCTGCAGAATGGTAGAAGGTTGACAGAAGCTGTTTGATGAACTCATGAACTGATATGTCATGCAAAAACCCTGAAGTCTGGTCTGCGGCCTAGGGAGGAGATGCCAAGTATAAACTCCTTAGCAGTGACCTTGGCAGAGAAATTGATTAATGTCAGCTATTGTTACTTTTATTGTGTAAAGCATGTTTTTTTGTCTTCTAATACCTAGACCAGTGGCCTTAAAAAATGAATGTAGCTTTCCAAAGGGCCTCTTTATCTCTAGGGTTTGGATATGGATTAGATAAAAATAAATGGCAATGCATATAAAGTACATAGCACAGGAGCTGGTAATTAGAAAGTGATCAATAGTTAATTATGTTAATGTTAATATAATTCAATATTTGCTAGCACTAATATGATTATTAATATAATCAAAGTAGTAAGTCAAACTTAGTCATGCACTAGAATCACAAAGAATGTTCAAAAGTGCTTTCTCTGGGGCTGGGATCGTGGCGCAGTGGTAGAGCGCTTGCCTCGCATGCGTGAGGCACTGGCTTCGATCCTCAGCACCACATAAAAATAAAATAAAGATATTGTGTCCATCTACAACTAAAATATTTTTTTTAAAAAGTGCTTTCTCTAAGGGCCCACTGAATCAGTGATTCTCTTGGGGAGGGGCCTTTTCTCATTTCCTTACAACTGTGAGGAAATATAAATCTTCCTCTGGAGATTTATAGAAAGATGGGCCGAGGAGAAAACCAGATGGAGTTTTCCAGATGTTATGACTCCAATATGAAGTAGTTTTAATAACATGGAGGGGAAAAGACTCAAAGTTTCCTTCACACAGATGCCTTTGCACATCAAAGTGAATATGCAAGGTCTGTTCTTCTCACTTTGCTCAGTCAGTATTTGAACTCTGGTCTGTGGTAGGAAGGGTGATAAGGGCCATGGCAGAAACACGTCGGAAGAGGGATATGCGTATACTTGGGATGGGCACATTGCTTTGCCATCATATCCACTCCACATCCCCACATATTGTTCATTGTACTACACCTGTCCTACTTGATTTGTCCACATGACCTAAGTTGGCCAATTAGAGCATTTCTGTGGGAATTTTGTGCTTGGACTCTATATAGTAAGTCATTCTGTCCTGGTGGTTGATAAAACTGCAAACCATAAAGCTGGGCAATGTCAACAGCCATATTTCTGCCATGTAGGCAGCAAGAAAAGCTAGCAAAAACTGAAGAAGGAAGTAGACATGGGAATTAGAAAGCATTTGTGTATATAATTCAGTTCAATTGAGACCAGGATTCGACTTCTTTTTTTGGGTAATGGGGATTAAACCAGGGGCACTTAACTTCTGAGACACATCTCCAGCCCTTTTAATATTTTATTTGGAGACAGGGTCTTGATAAGTTGCTTAGGGTCTCGCTAAATTGCTAAGGCTGGCTTTGAACTTGTGATCTTCCTGCTTAGCCTCTCTAGCTGCTGGGATTACAGGTATGCACCACCACACCCGGCTCAACTTCTTAGGTTCTACAGTAGCCTAGCAAGGTCACACAAGTGCCACACATTGTTCTAGTCCAAGACTAAATCAAAGGTAAATTTCTTTAGTGCAGGAACCATGTTAGGTCTAATACTATAGTTGTCACTCAGTACTAGAATGTACTAGAATAAAGCTTGGAGATTCCATTAAATAACAAGAAGATAGCATGATCAGTTCCTCCTATGGGCCAGAAGGGATCAAAATGAAGCAAATAAACCAATTTAATGAGCCAGAGCCCAGGTTGATAATATACCCATTACATTTCTCAATGAGTCTACCTTGCTCCCTAAAGAAACAAATTGGAGGCATATATGTATAAGAAGATGAACACTGAATGAAGGCTCGTTTTCATATCACCCTTCAATTGGGGAAAGATGACTACAGGCTTGCAAGCCCACATTCATCTAGTTCCTGTTTAGAAGCACCTGAATCATAGCTGTTATTTGCTACACAAAACTCTATTACAGTCTGACTTCAGAATTTATCATCTGCATAAATATGGATGGGCTCATTTCTTTCATCACTGTAATCTTTTCTATGAGTGTATTGTTTGTGTACTCTGTGGGGGCTTTGCTAGGAGACTAAGCACCCTAATTCAACACCCAGAATTCACAGAATTCAAATTTAAGAAAATAATGTGGAAGGAAGATGGGAGAAAAAAATGATCTTTGGATGTAAAAGGAGGCATTGTCTCTCCTCCCTCTGGGAACACTTTACCCTCCATTTATTATTAACATTTATTGAATGCATATTGCTTGCCAGGTGCTGTTTTAAGCAATTTGCATGTATACAACAATCTATTTCTTGTAATATTCTATAAGATAAATAATTTTTGTTAGATCTTGTATCAGATGAGCATGCTGAGACTCACCTATTAAGTGATAGATGTGGGAGTTGAACTCAAGCAATGACACTTCAAATTCAGAAATTTTGAAAAAATGTTTTATTAGTGCATTATAGTTACACATAATAGTGGGGTTCCTTTTGACATAATGCATGCACAGAATATAATTTGCTCCATTTGTCTCCAGTGCTTCCTCTTTCCCTCTCCTCCTCCCTCCCACTGTTCTCCTTCCTGTACTTTACTCTCTTCTTTTTATTTATTGATGTTTTTCATCAGTGCATTATAGATATACACAAAAATGTAATTTGCTGTGGCATATCCATGTATGTACATAGCAACTTCTAACCTCTGGGCTATGTAAATTGACATTCTATTATATGTATGCCTGATATGGAGGATAATGTGAAAAGCAAAAACCGCATACAGGCTGCTCTCATGGAGCTTATTCTCTGGTGGGGAGATGGACGTTCATCAGCTAATCACAGAGATGCACAGTTATGACTGAAAGAAGCAATGGGAGCTCTGATGCCTGTGCTGGGGATTGAGAAGGGCCTTCCTGGTGAGGTGACATTTGCATTGAGAGTTCAATGAGAATTAGGAGTCAGCTAAATGAAGAAAGAGGAGGGGGAGGAAGAGTGGGGAGGGGCTCACACAGGCTCTGAGGTGAGAGGGAGGGGGCTTTCTGGTTCACTGGGCAGGCAATGTGGTTGCAGCAGAAATGGCTGAGCAGGCAGGAGCCTGCCTAGGCTGGGCCTGAGAGAAAGGCAGAGCTAGATCTTCCTTGGGCCTGTAAGCCTTAGGAAGGGTTTGCTTCCAATCCAAAATCAGGTGCCAAAAGTCGAGACTTTGTTGGTCTGATTTGCACAGTAACTTGAGCAAAGTGCTAAGAGCAAGGAACCTTAGTGAATCCATTGCGACGCTATGTTGGTCGTAGATGCAGCATATGTACACTCACAGAGGGAGGCCCAAGAGAAAAAGAAACCAGGACAAAGGCTACAGGTTTATCCTCATTTTGTACCTTGCAACATCCACAAGGACATGAAGACATAGTCCTATTTGCTGGTCATGACCACATGGGAGGCCACAATCCCACATGTCTTTTGTTTTCCCCATAAGTCACGTGAAGTTTCTATGTAATAGCCACTGTCCTCGTTTCTTGCTTCCCAGCCCAGCCCCAGTGTCTAGACCTCTAGTGGCTGTGCATGATGTGATCAGAGCCACAGACATCTTTATTCCTCTCCTGTCCCAGTAGGACAGAACCCTCCATACAGTCAGCTCATGTACTGCAGTGGTTTAAAATGGAGCAAATACAAGATGTGTCTACTCCATCTCACTGATTGCACTGGATGGCTTGTTTAACTCATGCTAGGCTAAACCAAAACACAGTAAGAAACTACTCATAGGGTGAAAAAGTGGAAAGCCTGGAAGGGCTGAAAGTTACCGAAATCCTCCCCACTACACTAAAAAGAACAGAGACAGAAGACTTCCCCTCATTTGAAGAGTAGTACAATGGTCTCCTGTTCCCTCCAGCTTGGATTCTGGCAGCAGCAAACTCAAGGCCAGATCACAACCTTCCAGGGGTGCTCATTTTCCTCAAAGGAGGAATGCCCCTAGTGCATGCCTTTTGAAGTACACAACCAGCTCACAACCATTCCCTTACTTGCCCCATATCCAACAGATTCAGGGCTGTCTCCAGTCTGCCCCACAGCCAACAAATGCAGTTGATTGGACAACAGTAAGCTCTGTAAGAGGGGAGATACTCCTTTCCCAAGTGTGAAAGTTTCAACCAGATGGTGGAGGTCCTGCCTCTGTGATACTTGAGGCTCCTCCACTCTTTCCTCCCAGGAAGGAGGCAACAGGACAGCTGATGGATTAATAAGTTCCAGGTGAGGACCTGGGTGTGCTTGGCGCAGCCCCTCCCTCCTGGGGCTTCTGTGTGCTTTCTGCATTTGCTGTGCCCTTTTCCCTGCCCTTTAGATTAAAGTCTCCTGCCCCCATTGGGAAGCCCAATTTGCAGCACATTTAAACCACCTTTATTAATAATAAAGTAAACAGGTTACTCCTCCATCTCTCTATTGTTTTCTCCAGTGTTTGAAATTTTGAGTTGGAAAGTGGGTGTCTGGGGGTTGTTTGGCTCTCTCAAATCCAACTCAGTCTATTAAACCTAAATTCTTGAGACTGAGGGATCTATGAAATAAAAGGGTTTATGGAGCCATTACAGATGCTAGTTAGAAAAACAAAAAAATAAATAGGTGCTCCGATGAGTTCTCACAACTTCTAGTGGCAGAGCTAGAGAACAATTGGAAAATATCCCCAACCAGAGCTAAGAGCATTTTTGCATAAAACAATCAGGGTAAGCTGGATGTAAGCTGTTTGTGTTGAACTTGGCTATAGATAAGAGCTTGGGAAGTCTTTCGGATAAGAGGGCAATCCAAAAGGAAAAGTAATGATTGCTTCTGGATTGATTACATCAGGATGCAGTGGTGCCTGGAGAACCTGGAGGAATTTGAGTTAAGGTTTTAACATACATTCAAATATATGGAACAGGGGTCAGGGATATAACTCAGTGTTAGGTGTCTTGCCTAGCATATACCCTAGTTTGATCCCCAGCACTGGAAAAAAAAAGAACTAATATTTTCTTTTGCAACAACAGTAACAGCAATCAGTAGTATTAACTGACTAATCTTTCTCATCACTCCTCCATTCCACCCTTTGACCCTTATAATTAAATTTAGAACATCTCAGATTCTTTTCCTTATCATGACTAGTCTCTGGGGATGTGGAATCAGGACAGAGAGATAGATTAGGTCTGTCTTGAACACTGCATGCAAACATGTCCAGTTGCGAGTTAGGCACAGCTACATTCAGCATTCTGTGTGGACCAGAGGTTCACAGAAGGCTGATCTAATGAGAAAGAGCCAGCGGAGATGTGAGGATGCCAAGCAGAAAAGCAGAAGCAGAAACAGAGAAGGTGCTCTGAGGTTCTGACTCCCAACAGTGGCCTTTCCCAATGGCCAGGTAACTTAGCCCACTTCATGGGATCCATAAGACCCTATGGTATCTTGGAAATATATTCCTCATATGGAAGCTTAGACAAGTAGAGTTGTCTTTCTACCAAAATAATCCTAATACTACAGGCAAAAGTCTTTATAAGACACTCCCAAGAAAAGTAATTAAACTATACTTTCATTTTTAAAAACATCTGGAAGTTATTTATATTTTATAAAGTGAATGTGTGTACATATGATTCATTACATTTGGTGATTTATAGCTGCAAATTAGAGGCTGATGGTTGTCTCCCACCCAGGGGATTGCTGGTGTGAGAGGTCTCATGGTTTTGAAACAGTGCTATCTGATTTATTCTGACAACATTTTGTTAAATTCGAAATAAAGGAGGAAACTGGAACTCAGATTATGAGTAGGCTCTCAGATTTCTGTTATTCTATAGAGCAAAAGTGAACATATGGGTCTGGTTTTCCACAACAATGGTATAACAATAATGATGATCATCATCACCATCATCATCTTTTACAAAATGCTTTTATCTCCATTTTCTCATTTTGCTACTTTTTTACTTCACATTTCCAGAGAGAGGTAATGTGAGATGGTCATGTTATTAGCTTCACCCTACAGAGGAAGAAATTAAGTGTTAGGTAAAATTTCTTATTCAAGTCTATGTGGCTGGGAAATAGTACTGACCTGGAATCCTATGTCTTCTCCAAAGCCCTGTGTTGCTAGGCAAAAGGCTTTCACAGAGCACACAGGAGAAGAAAAGGATGTTATAGAAATGCATCAAACTAGGCAGCTCATTTTCTGCAGCAAGGAGAATCTCTCCCCAGGGCATAGAATTGCTCTGTGTCCAAGTACAGAGAACAACTCTCACCCTTCCAGAGCCTACTGGTTCTCCAAAAGTGTCCTGGGGAATGACAGAGTTCATATGACTACAAAGTACTTAGGAGAGTACTTAACATATTATGAGCCTCAATAAATGTTTTCTGTATAACTGGATGGGTAAATGAATGAATGAAATGGAGAGAGCAAATGTATTAGATTTAGATTAGATTGAATTCAAGAATTTTTTTTTAGGAAGAATCTTTTTTTGTTCTAATGAGGTATATATGACAGCAGAATGCACTTCAATTCATTATATACAAATGGAATACGACTTTTCATTTCTATGGCTGTACGCAATGTAGGGTCACACCATTCATGCAATCATACATGTGTGTAGGGTAATGATGTCCATCTCATTCCAGTATCTTTCCTACCCCCATGCCTTCCCTTTGTCCAATCCAAAGTTCCTCCATTCTTCCCATGGCTCCCCCATTATGGATCAGCATCCACTTAACAGAGAAAACATTTGGCCTTTAGTTTTTGGGGGACTGGTTTACTTCACTTAGCATAATATTCTTAAGTTCCATCCATTTATATGCAAACACCATAATTTCATTCTTCTTTAAGGCCGAGTAATAGTCCATTGTGTATATATACCACAGTTTCTTTATTCATTCATCTATTGAAGGGTATCTGGGTTGGTTCCACAGTTAAGCTATTGTGAATTAAGCTGCTATGAACATTGGAGTGGCTATGTCACTGTAGTATGCTGATTTTAACTCCTTTGAGTACAGAACAAGGAGGAGTGGGATGGCTGGGTCAAACGGTGGTTGTGTTCCAAGTTTTCTAAGGAATCTCCATACTGCTCTCCAGAGTGGTTGCACCAATTTGCAGTGCCACCAGCAAAGTATGAGTGTGCCTTTTCCCCTACATCTCACCAACAGTTACTGTTGCTTGTATTTTTAATAATTGCCATTCTGACTGGAGTGAGATGAAATCTTAGAGTAGTTTTAATTTGCATTTCTCTGATTACTAGAGATGTTGAACATGTATTTGTTGATCAATTATATATCTTCTAAGAAATGTCTATTCAATTCCTTAGTCCATTAAGTGATTGGGTTATTTGTTTCTTTGATATTAAATTCTTTGAGTTCTTTATATATCCTGGAAATGAGTGCTCTCTCAGATGTGCATTTTTCTCCCACTCTGTAGACTCTCAGATCCAAGAATCCTAAAGAGATATTGATAGGTTTCAGGGGACCCATGAAGCCCTAGAAATTTGAATAAACATTTTGTGTATTATGTGCATATTTTTAGAAATAGGGTCCTGGGTTTAGCAAGTCTCAAAGGAATGGCTGAGCCAAAAGGTTAAAAAGATGTCAATTATAGAGAGAAAGCAAATGGAGTGTGCTTTTGGATTGAGGAACTGATCTTATTTGAATGTTCCTTACAACACTTAATGTACTTTTATCAAAATGTAATTGTCATAATGATGGTCTTGACATGGGGGCCTATAAGAGGTGATTAAGTCACCAGTGCATCCACCTCATGAATGCGTTTAAGGGCTTTGTGACTGAATGGGCTAGTTATAAAAAGGGATAGTTTGGACCTCTCTCTCTTGCTCCCTCTCTCCCCCATTCTCTCCTTCTCTGTCCTTTTCTCTCCATTCCCTTCTTTTGTCCTCCCTTCTTTCTGCTATCTTGCCATATGATACCCACCACTATGTTATGACACTGCAAGAAGGCCCTCACTGGAAGCCAACATCTGGATATTGGACTTCCCAGCCTTGCCTCCAGAATCACAGGCCAAGCAGTCTTCAATACTTTACAAATTACCTAGTATGTGGCATTCTATTATAACAGCAGAAAACAGATGTAGACAGGAATCAAGATCAGCCATGTTTGACAAGGTCTAGGGGTCCAGGGTTTCCAGTCTACTAGTGTCATTTTTTTCCTGATTTACCCAGGGAAAAATCAGGAGAAGAGTTACTGATTTTGTTGCAACAAAGTTACAGGACTTTGTTGCATGGCCAATGCCTACAAACTGCATCATTGCTGCCTTGGTTTCAGAATCCTAAACAAAATAATAGTAGGATTTTGATTTTCCAAGCCTTGTTTTATATTTATTTTTAAAAATATGCTTACCATCCATGTATTTGGAAGTTTTAGCGAAATCTATTACTGAGGCAGAAGACTGGAGCTAATGATCTATGGAACTGTCTTTCATCTGTATGTTTATAACATAATCTAAAGATTCCTGCTAGAGAATGCCCCTCAGGTTGCGTTTAAATATGATGAATTACATCTTGTTGTTATGGTAACTAATGCACTAAATATAGCATGAAGGCAAAAAGAATACCACTTACAAGGCAATATGAAATTGTTATGACAATAGTAGTTTTAAAAATAAGTAGATTAATGCTTGTTTTTCTTTCTTCCTATAATGAGTTCTATAAAGTCTTAAGCAGGAGTCAGACTTTCATCCTAGCTCACAAATATTAAACCAAACAGAAAGAGTGAACACACTTTGAAAAGTTCTCTCCTTAATGGGGAGAAGAGTTAGATCAATTATGTTGTATATCTATATCTATCTATATATTGATCTTTTATATATATGCACATATGTCATAACATGAGATACATAAAAATATTAATATGATCATCTCTAGGTGATAATATTACTCATGATATAGCACACACACACATACACACTCAGTTAGACCTTCTTCAAGTTCCATTGAGCTACAGTTCACATACCATTAAGGTCACCTCTGTGAAGTGGGCAGCTGAGTTGTGCAACCATCATTCCAGGCTAATTGTAGAATTTTCATCATCACAAAGTGGCATACTGTGCTCCTCAGTGGCTGGGTTCGTTTGTTGGCTCTCCATACCCGGCCTAGCCCCTGGAAACTACTCATTTACTTTTGTTTGGGGGGGTACCAGGGATTGAACTCAGGGGTACTCAACCCCTGAGCCACATTCCCAGCCCTTTCTTGTGTTTTATTTAGAGACAGGGTCTCACTAAGTTGCTTAGTGCCTTACCATTGCTGAGGCTGGCTTTGAACTCTTGATTCGCCTGTCTCAGCCTCCCAAAGTGCTGCAATTACAGACATGTTAATTTACTTTTTTGTCTATGTGAATTTACCTGTTCTGAACATTTCACAGAAATGAAATTATATAATATGGAGCATTTGTGTCAGGCTTCTTTGACTTAACATGTTTTCAAGATTCATCTAGGTTGTAGTGTGTGTCAATATTTTGTTTGCTTTTACTCCTAAATAGTATGTAATTATGTGAATATATATATTGTTTATCCATTCATCCATTGTTGAACATTTAAGTTTTCTTCACCTTTTGGCTATTATGAATAATGTTGCCATGAATACTCTTGTACAAATTTTTATGTGGATATATGTTTTATATTGGGTATGTACCCAAAATATGTATGCATATGTAGATGTATGTGTATACACATATATCACACATATATGTCATATATGTGTGTATATATATATTTGCATAAGTATATACATGAGAGAGAGATCACACATTATAATATTAAGATGTTAATGTGGTATTGGAAAAGGGACACAAAACTATAACATTGGAAAAAGAACATAGTGATTATTTCTTTGTGATGTTATTAAAGCATTAAATATGGTATTATTTTCATGTTTTCCAAATTCTTCCAACTAATATAATGGCTGTTAGTGATTATTCTTGTTCATCTTTTTGTTTCCTTGGGTTTGTGAGGAGAAAAGGGACACATCCACCATGTTAGCCACAGAAGAAGACAAATGGCCCAGATGACTGTCTCCATCTCCTGGCAACTATGATAGGTGGAAGGGCGAGCAGCTAACCCAGCAGGACCATCAACATCCATTTTTAGTGTTAAGATGCACACAAAGGGAGAGAAGCATTTATTTCCCCCTGATTGTGCAGCCTGCAAGTCATAGACTTGGTGTTGTTGAAAACCCTTGGTCCCACTATGTAAAGGAAGCTGCCAACATAGGAGAAAAAAGAGCACCAGTGAGTGGTTCATCATGGTTCAACCCTCAAGTCCTGCTCTTCCAGTGGGATCACCATAATTCCTCTCTTTAATAAGTGAGTGTCCATTGGGTTGTGTCTTGCAGCTAAAAGTACATATAATTTTATCTTAATAAGAAGAAAATTCTCTTCTAGTTCTTTTCCCACTATGTTTCTCTTGGGTGCCTATATAAGTGTACAGAACAGTTGTCTCATTAAAAGAAGAAATCATCGTAACTGTCAAATTAATAATTTTCCATATTTTCTCATCATTTCTTCTCCTGAGAAATATATCTTATGTATCAAGTGCCAGTTCCAAAATCAAGATTGCTGTAGAAAGTATCACTTGTTTTTCATTCTGCTTGTGCAGCATTTTGATTGTACCTCTCACTGACTTTGTAGTAGGCGATAGTTCTTGTCCACCCACAAGTCATTTCATTCTTCTTTCTCTTAACAAAACCCTGCTTTTGCTAAAGTTTTAGGTGCCCTATAAATAAGAAGAGTTGGATATCCTCCTTATTCCAAAGTAGTATAATCTTTTTGGTTCCAATTGAACCTGATAATTTATTCTCTATTATTAAAGACAGACTTAAGAATAAACAGGGGACCCAGTTACAGCCAGTAAAAAGTAAAGGGAAGTTTTCTGGAAGGCATTTGGGAAAGTGTTTTTCACCAAGATCAAAACAGTTGCTCTTCATCTCTTTGGATGTAGTTGTGTAAATAAGTGAGCCTTAGAGCTGTAGTGGCCCATTTGTAACCATGAGGGGTTGAACTGGAAGATGAGAGTCAATGTGCTGATGCTGCTGGCACACAAAGATTTACAAAAACACTAAGCTTCCATTCCACAGAACTAACCAATCCTGCAATTGCCTAAACTTAGACTTCTCATTCCATGAAATATAATGTGTGTGTGTGTGTGTCACATGCATTCGAGCACAGTTGTGCAGATTTGGCCCTATGCAAGGCTGCCCTCCTGCACTGTGTTTACCACACCATGTGTTCTGATGTAGCATTGTTTGTCTAGAGAATGAGACATCTTTTTCTAATTTGCACAAAAGCACAAAGTTGGCTATCAGAAGCCATGCTGTTGGTTGAATGCGCTCTTCCTTGCAACGAAAGCTTCCTAATGTGATATAGCACATTTTCTTGTATTTTTCTGTTTAGCTTATATGTCACTTGATAGTGAACTCCAGAGGAATAGGAATAATGGTTTATGAATTAATTCATCTTACATGGCTGGCACATAAGTAGATGATAATTTTGAAATGCTTAATGACCAAGGAGTATGGTAATTTTATATTATCCAGTTAGTGCCATTGTATGCTATGCATACACGATGTCAAACATCTGGATACTTTAGAGTATCTGGATGAATGACTGAATATTTTTTCATCTTAATCTGGATGTTTTGGCATCGAGTAATGTAACCCTAAGGTTAGACTGCAAAAAATTGGGGGCCTTCATTCTTTTATTCTCAGATGTGGTGAGATGCTGAACAATCGCAGATGAGTGATGGCTATTTAACACACTGTCATCCCGACTCTAGGGGAATTTCCTCCAGGGAAGCACAAGGCAGCCAAGATCCCTTTGAGAGATCTTCCCCCATGCCAGATGTTATGTATACGAAAAGATATGTTCTAGTGTGTTGCTTAAAACATGGACTCTACAGAGAATTCAAAAAATGGAAAATTAGTAACAAAAATCAAAGTCCCTACATGGGATCAGAGGCATCTAACAGATATCTAAGTTTTAGAATAATTGCTAACGTTTTTCTCTTCCTTCACCCTTCAAGCATTATTCCTCTACATGCCTATTCTCAGACAGGACCCATAGCCCAAAAGTAACAGAAAGGTTGATCAAAGAATCTTTAAAAAGAAAGGAGAGCATTCTCATCATGTTTAGTTTGTTTAGCACTTTCTCTGTCTCAGGGTGTTTTGATTTAAAATTTAGTTTAGGTATATTTTTTTAAGATATTTTATCATACTATAAATGTACATATATTTTTAAATTGATTAGATTGTCATACTCCCTTCAAATTGTATTTTGAGAAACTTAAGTTTAAGCTTTCAACAACATTTCAGAGTGTAAAATAAGCAGTAGTAAAGTGCATTGTGAGTAGGAGGCCTTTTCCGTTGCCAATGATGCCCCAAAATTCAAAGTGACATAAGTAAAAGGATTCATGGATGTAAGTAGCCCAAGGACAGGACTGGCTTCCATTAAGTTTTCCTCCTAGGCTCAAGCAGTGATGAATGAATGAGTTATACCATCACAAATCCCTATGCTATGTGTCATAGTCCAGCTCATGTCTCCTGCAAACTCTGGGGCAGGTAGCCAGTGCTTATATGGTCCCCTTGATGTCCCTTCTTTCATTTGTTATAAAATAAGAGCCACGCACCCCACCTCCACAAGTGATGAAGAGAAAAGGCCCCGAGCACCTCTACTCCCTGATCATTCCTAAGTTCCTTCTTTTTACCCTGGAAGGACCAATGGGGTAATTCTGTGTAGCACCTGGCCTTGGAATATGGAGACCCTAGAGCCTAGGATTGTATTCTTGGTTTCTGGGCCCCAGCCAGGACCAAAGTAAGCATCTTGTTAACATCTTATTACATAGTCCTATGTATATACACACACACACAGAAAAGAGCACAGATATGTGACAGGACCACATTTTATATATATAGCCTTGTATTCTTTCTTTTTCACTTGATATTATTCTGTGAGCATTTTTCAGAATATTGAGTATTCACAGCAAAAATGAATCTTAGTGACTGCATAGTATTCATTGTATGGCTCTACCATAAATTACTTAAACAATTCTCTAATATTCAGCTATCAAATTATTTTCAATATTTTTTTACTGGGTAACAAAGCATTTTACATAAAATCTTACCTAATTTTCAAACTCTTAGAACAGGAATTATAAGATCTAAGGATGTGGACATTTTTTGAGGGACTTGTGTTAGTTTTCTATTGCTGTAATAACAAATTATGACTGATGTAGTGGCTTAAAACAGCATTCATTTACTGTTTTGCAGTTCTGTAGGGTACAACTGCAGTGAGCTTGGCAGGTCTCTCTGCTTTGAGTCTCCCAAGAATAAAATTAAGGTGTGGGCAGGGCTTCATTCCTATCTGGATACTCGGAGAAAGTGTGTTTCCAGGCTCTTCATATCGCTGACCAAATTCAGCTCCATACAGCTGCAGGACTCAAGCCCATTTCCTTGCTGGCTGTCAGGAAGGGCCTCCCTTAGCTTCTCTAATCAGGGACCAGAAATGGGTCAAATCCTTCTTGCATTGCTGTATCCCTTGGCCTTCCTTTTCTGTCCTCAAGGACTCAAGAGATTACCATGGGCCCATCATATAATATTCCTGTTGGAAGGCCATCTGATTCACAGACTTAATTCCATTTGCAAAAATCCCTTTTGTCCTGTAAGAAACAAAAGCCATAAAGGCCAAAATCCTGCCTACAATACACATGGTATGTGTTATCTTCCATAATGTTCTTAATGGTTTATATTGCCTGTAGTATTTCCTCACACTCTCCTCAAACATAGGTCTTGTTATTAAAGCAATTAGAAGGACAATGAGAGACTTCATATCTGATAGGAAGAAAGGCATCTCCACACTGATTGATGCTCCTTAGGTTGTTCATGAAGGTACATTTTAAAGAGCATTTTGTAAAATGATTAATTAAGGCAAAATAAATGGATGCATCAAAGAGAAGTCCCTTCTAATGTATATTATTATATTACATATACATGTTATGGATATGATTACGTATATTGTGTCTCTTTCCTTTCATCCACACAGCAGTCTGGGTAATGGGAGTCCAATGTGGTGGTTTCTCTGCTGCACAGCATGGTGTAGAGGAGGGGTGGCTCTGAATTTTGGTGGGCAGCCAAAGCAGATGTCCAGCAGCTGAATCAGTCAGGAAGTGATCGCATTTGATAGTAAGGAGGAGGTCACCAGGACTATTTCATCAATATGCTGGCATGTGTTTTGACACAAACCCCACCAAGTCTTGTCTTTATTTTCAGCATTCTATGCCAAATATGCGATAATATCCTTCACAGATTATCTCCCCCTCTCTGTGTGCATGTGCTCATGTGCAAGCGCGCGCGCGCGTGCGCGCGCGCGCGCACATACACACACCCCACACACAATGATCCCAGTTTCAGGTTGCTTTCAAAACAAAGGATGTGAGAATCAAAAGCTTTAAACTGCAGGATGATTGCTGAAGGAAGAAAAGAAAAACATATTGAGAAGCCAAAGCACAGCAGGGCTTGTGGATGGACTATTAGAAACTTACTAAAACAAGTACATGTATTAAAGCAAAGTCCTATGTATTATTATTATTATTATTTTTATTATCAGTAGTATTTTAGTACCTGAGATTAAACTCAGGGGTACTCGCCCACTGAGCTACATCCCCAACCCTATTTTGTGTTTTACTTAGAGACAGGGTCTCACTGAGTTGCTTAGTGCCTTACAGTTGCTGAGGCTGACTTTGAACTCACGATTCTCCCGTCTCAGCTTCCCAAAGTGCTAGGATTACATGTCTGCGCCACCGCTCCCAGCTCCTATGTATTATATATATGGTTAATTTTATGAAAAAAAAAATAGTGATATCTTGACACTCATTTGAGAAAGACAGGAAATTTTGTATTTTACCTACACTAGTCATTAGAGAAGTATTTGACTCCAATGACATGGATTAGGTGACATGAAATCTGTGAATCCAAAGCCTGCCCTTTGCTTTGTATGGACAGAGTGGATGGAAAACTTGGCCAAGGCTGCTCTATCAAACTCTGCTGATAAATTGTCTGAGAAATCAGACCAAGTTTCCTAGTATGCTGATATTTTATGCATACATTGATTTTTTTAAAGCAATCTGTGGTTTGTATTATTGTAATTAATTCATGCATGGGTATGGTTATGGTTAGCATCCTTTGAATCATTGATTTGATTTGATTTAGCAAAAAGGGAACAGAAATGTATACAATTGTGGTTGCTGTTGTGGGGGTTAGGTAGTGAGGGAAGGGGGCTTCTGGAGCAATGTTCTAATTCTGGAACTGAGTTCTAGTTACACATATATGAACAGTTTGTGAAGCTATGCATTTACAATAGATGTACTTCCCTAAATACAATCATTAAATAAAATGCATGTTTAAAAAGAGGGGTGCATGGCAGTGGTGGGGGATTCAGTTTCAGAACATTCTATGGTGCTGCAAAATTTTCTGAAGTTGCTGGTTGTCTATACTATAGGTCACAAAAGTATGGTCTGTATGCTGAGTTTAAACACATGGATGTGTTTGGTCCACAGGTTTAAATAAAAATTAAATTCATTGCAAGCCTTTGAAAAATGGGGAAATTTACATCCACCTCCAGATAGCAAACTTCTTTTAAAAAGCTGGAAGATCTTGCAGAACTGGGCTCACATGGCAGCAATCTGGAAGGGCAAAGCAAAGGTTACCTCCTGCACCCAGGCATGGGTTTTATACTTCATCACAGTCTCCAGTGTTCTTTGTTGTCTCTCTGATGAAATTTGTGCCTTCTATTTCCTATAACCCTATTGGTGCAGTTGCTTATCTTCTGATGGAAAATCATGAGGGGTTACATAGACCTGCATACTGAGATTTTATAGATGTGTGTGAGGTTGTAGCTCGCAAAGAACACAGTGAGGTATGAATTTGGCTATTATCTGGTCAAGTACTCCAATGTAGACAGTATAAGTGCAGGATTTGAGTCTCTAGAGCTGTCCCATGTGCGCTTAGTAGACCAGACTTTCATCCTAGCTCACTATTTGAAGACCACTAGATGCTGCCTTTGAACTAAAGTTAAGGAGAATGAATTCAAAATGAATCCAACATGTACGTTTGGAATAACCACAAAAAATAGAGCTCACATGACCATATTCAGGTTGCAGCTATAGTTTTTAATTTGTTTTGTTTGTTTGTTTGTTTGTTTTGCAGTGCTAGAAATATAGTCCTTTCACTAATTTTATCTCCAGTCTTACAAAAGAAGCAAGACAAGATTTGGAATCACTGAGCTTTGTGCTGGAATGCTCTTGAACTTCCTGCCCACACAGCTTACTTAGGAAGAGGCAAGGTGAACTGGGATGATGGTGAAGAGATGGGCAGAGGGGACTGAGCCTGTAGACCCCTGCCATCAGAATCAGTGAATGTAGGGGCACAACCAGAAAATGTCTGCGGGTCTTGGTTGTTGCAACAGCAGAAGGGCAGTTACAGTTCTGGGTGTGTGCAAATGCCAATGCACATATTGATCCTCAGTGTTCTGACAACAATGTTTTCCAAGCAACTTTTCTAGCTGATATGTGAACAGGTCCCGGGACCATCTCACTTATAAAGAAGGTGGATGTTAAAATTGAGCAGATTCCCATGGATGTGACCAGAAAAGTCCTCAAGTCATATTTGCCTTTGTTTGCTAGATATTTTAAAGCTGATAATATTTGCAAAAGACCATCCACATGGACTATGGATTTTAATACATTCTCTTTTTTTACATATTTTGGTCTAGCTACATTTTAAGTCTAAATTAAGCCTTTTCTAAGTGATGCTAGTGTTTGAAAGATGAGCGACCTCCAATAAGCCTGGCAGAATTCCATCTTATCATTTGTGCCTGTTCTCTGGGAGCCATCACTGAGGCTTCATATAAATAAAACTCTTCTAACTAGAGAGACCAAACAGTCAAATGCTGACACTTGATACTCCTTGGATCAAAAAAAGAATTGAGAATTGTTGCACTTTCTTACAGTCACAACAGTTGACAGCAGGGATGAGACTAGAACTTTCAACCTTTCATTTAACTTAGGTTCTGTTATGCAAAGTACAAAATCAAACAACTGAATAATTTGGGCTAAGGACCATTTGAAGTATCTCAACAAGATGACAATTTTTTAAAGTTAATTTGAAGATTCTTTATTAGTCAAGCACTTACCAAAATTCTTTATTTGCTATTAGTCGAGGAAACACATTTTTGTGTGTTTTGCTTAAAATTTTTATACAATTGCTTTAATATTTTACTCATTTTTGATAACCAAAGACCATATCATTAACAGATCTATTATGTACGTTAAAATATTTTATGATCTATTTGTTTAATAGTCATGTTATTTCCCCCAAAACAGTTTATTACTCTCCATATTAAATTCATATTTATTTGTGCACTTTTCCCCAATTCCATCTGTCTTTCTCAACTACTGATTTTTTTTTAATTTTATTTTTTTTAATTTGTTCTAATTAGTTATACGTGACAGTAGGATGCATTTTGACACATTGTACACAAATGGAGCACAACTTCTCCTTCCTCTGGCTGAACATGGTGCAGAGTCACACTGGTAGTAGAATCATACATGCATATGGGGTAATAATGTCCATCTCATTCCACCCTCCTTCCCATCCCCACACCCAACCCCTCACTCCCCTCTGCACAATCCAAGTTTCAACTACCAACTCTTAGTACTATCATCTTATACTCATCTCTTTGAGGTCCCACAGTGGAGGTAGTTACAGTGTATACTAATGGTACTACAAATTTGATCTCCATACAGACCAATCATTCTGCCCTAAGTTTTGGCCACAGCATATGCCTTTTCTCCACTAAGTGGTCATAAGTGAACCCAAGGGAACATGGATGGATCTGCACAAATCCATCATCCCTGTTGGGAACAGCTGTCTGAAATGGGCTTTCTCCTCAATATGATGGTCAGTAAAGATGACAAATATTTTTACAAAGAATGAGAATTTCTATTAAAATACAAATGTTTCCAAATATCTACACCTTTGGTGTCAAGCATATACCACAGGGATTGCTTTTATCCTTTCTTCTGTTTCTATGTTGGGGTTAAGTGCACATCGTTTTATATTAACCCCACACCAAAAGTATTTGCCTCCACCCCCGTAATAATATTTCTTATTCTGTATTAGAAAGTTTTGTTCATTTGTCTCTACCTCCACCAGGCTATAAGCACTGGGAGTCAGTGGGCACAGTGGTATGCTGGAGCTAGATTGTGGCTGTTCACAACAATGTATTGTTAGCTTTTCAGGAATGTTGTAAGCCAGCTCATGACAAGTTAACAGTATGAAATCAACCCTGGCAGAAGTGTTTATACTATGAAAGCTGACAAAAGCTACAAATCAGGGCTCCCTCACCCTCTGCAGAGCCAAGTTTCAATCTTTACCAGCATACCACTGTTCAGGCATTGTACTTGTCTGGCTCACATTATATATTCAGTTGTGCCTGGTTCATAGTAGATGCTCAGTAAATATTTGTTAGAGGTAGAGGTGATGCTTGTGTGAAAGTTTCTGTTTCTTTCTAATCATGACTTCCTAGAAGTTATTAGTAGCTAAAAGGGGCAGTGCCTGGGAATCTCTTATTAAAGACTACAGAGCCTGGGAGAAACTAAATATTCTTAGCTCATGGAGACAAGCTGATTTGGAATCCAGCTCAGATTTGAATTCCAGTTTCGTCATCAGAAGCTATGAATTATAGACAAGTTATCTTTGTTCTTGGAGTCTGAGTCTGGTTTCTTTCCCTGTGAAAAAAAGACATAATAATACAACTTACACTGTTATATAAGGTGCCAGCCCACACAGGCACAGCCTCTGTGCTAAATCACCTACTTGAACCCATAGCTCAAATACTGCACATATTTCCCTACAGACCCCAGAAATTCCACACTACACATTAAGCTTTAATATAGTCAAAGTACTTGTTACTATCCAATATTATTCATTTGCCTACTTATTATCTTTTTATCAAGAAAGTTTCAGGGGGCTAGGATTGTGGCTCAGTGGTTGAGCGCTTGCCTTGCATGCATGAGGCATTGGGTTCAATCCTCAGCACCACATAAAAATAAATAAAATAAAGATATTGTGTCCATCTACAACTAAAAAAAATATTTAAAAAAAAGAAAGTTTCAGAGAACAATTCCTTACCTGTCTGGTTTGTCATTCTACCTTTAGTGCCTTGAACAGTGCCTGGTACACAAGGTAAACCTTGATTAACCTTCTCCAAATGAGAAAATGAATAAACAAAGCAATAAATTTTATTTCTTAGGTGAGCATTTACAGCAGAGATTAGAAACTGTGGCCCACAAGTTAAATCCAGCCAGGCACTTGCTTTTGAAAGTAAAATTGTATTGGGACATAGCTCTGCTCATTCATTGATGGATTGCTGTAGTGGCTTTTATGATATAATAGTAGAGTTGAGTAACTTCAATAGAGACCTGTGGCCTGTGAAGGTGAAAATATTTACTATCTGGCCCTTTATTGTAAGAATTTGCTGACCCTGGATCCATAAGATCAACTCTGAAAGGCATTCACTTAAAGCTTAGAAAATTGAAGCATTTCTTGGCACCACTAAACAAATTGGTGGTGACAGGAAAAGGGAAATGGATCTCATGCCACTGAAGCATAACCTCCTAAGACTGGGAAGATGAGGATGCCATCAGTCACCCCCTCCTCCAGGCACAACTTTTCAACTCTCCCAAACAGACACATATCAGAGCTGTTTCAACATTTCTCAGCGCAGATCACTTTTATCTGAATCTGGATGACGATTATATTTTTCCACAGATTTTTTACACTGGCATCAAAGGAAAATATGTGGAACTTCCAAAAGAGATGGTAAAGTTTGAGATGGCAACAACATTCTAGAAACATGCCCAGTAGAGCTCCAAACAATCATCATGACAGAAGTATCTAATTATTGCCCTAAACTTTGAGAAACCTGATATTATGCAAATAAACTCCAGCTGCATTTTATGACAGCACAAACAATTTTTATTAAAAAAAAACTTAAATCCCTTTTTATATGGAAAAATATCCATGTCTTACAGTATTTGGAATTAACCAAAGATACTGTCTACTAAAGTATAATAGCTTAATTTAGTACAAATGTTGAAGTAGACTGAAACATTCTTTTAGATAAAGAAGTGTGTGTGTGTGTGTGTG
This sequence comes from Geosciurus inauris, assembly GCA_004024805.1. Taxonomy (NCBI): domain Eukaryota; kingdom Metazoa; phylum Chordata; class Mammalia; order Rodentia; family Sciuridae; genus Geosciurus; species Geosciurus inauris. Next base: position 96,168 of record PVHX01005991.1, read on the forward strand.
TGTGTGTGTGTGAGAAAGCAATATTTTCTGCTGCTTGCTGCTTGGGGTGGGAGGACAGCAGCACTTGTGGTAGTCCTGAGGTAGTGGTATCTTTGATTCTGCTTTCCCAGGCAACAAACTATGGTGGTTGAAAATGTGAGAGGGAAAGTTTTGAGTCAGAAAGTTCATGGTTCTGAGTCCCAGCCCTATAACTCACTAGCTGTGTGAACTTGGCTAATCATTCAACTTTATTTTCATCTGTAAAACGGCACAGGACTAGCATCTCAATAAGGGTAATGCTAACCTCACAATTCAGAGACGCTGCTGGCTGTAGGAAAGTCACCCACAAAGCAGCGCACATCTCCCCTGCCTGTGCTCTGTCCATCGGAGAGCAGTCCTGTGGCCCTATCTAACTTGAAGAGAGGCTAGTGACCTTGAAGGGGAAGGAGGTATGCAGAAGATGTCCAGGAGGAAAAAGGTAGCTTGATGGCCCAAAGAATCGCTGGCCTAAGACATACCTACAATCATAGAGCTGCCAGAGGATTCATTCAGTAATGGTCTGTGAAGTGCGTGGCATGGGGCCCGGCCTATGGCAAGGTTTCTATGAGTGGTGGGTTGCTGCTGTTCTATTGATGAAAATGAGAAAGGCTGAGTCACAGGTGCCCACCACCAGGCATAGTAGGCTTCATGACTCCCTACCCAGGAGAAGAGTGGGAGCCTCCAGAATCTCAGCAGCTGTTATCCACCTGCAGAAACAGCACTTCCTTTTCACTCTCTCTCCCTGAGCAATGAACACCACAACCACTGCTAGAAAGGCCTTGCTTGGGCCCATCCTTTGTACTGCCTTTTGAATCTATGTCAACTATGGGGCTAGCTGTAAGAAGGATACAGTTAATTGTTATTCTTTAAATTCACTAAATTGACCAAACAACTTGGTAGGTGGGACAACTAGAGCCCTTGCCCACACGTGTAGAACACTGTAAGGCATTCAGGAGACTTTAGTTGGGTTATTTCCTCTGCCTTTGAGAACAGGCAGATCTGGGACCTCAGATTCAAACCTCAGCACCATCATGGATACTGTGCCACCCAAGAAAAATGAACTCTAACACCTCTTTGCCTTGTCATCGTCCTCTGCGAAGAGAGGAGGGATTTTATTCACCTCATAAAGTTGTTGTGACAATAAAATATATAAGTCAATGCCATCAACACTTATCCAGAGCTGTACATAGTAAAGATTTCCTGCAGGGTGAGCTGCTGTTATTGTTAGTCAGTGAAAATCATAGTGAGCATATTCTTATTTTTTAACATCAGGTAATCAAAGGTGATGAAAATTTTCATTTCTTAGCTTGTTGCTTTAGAATCAAATTAATTCACATTTTTTCTTGCCCTTCTATACCAGCAGGGATGGATGGAATGATTAATAACATTCTTGATTCATCTAAAAAGGAAAGCATTTTTCTCTTGTTTTAGCAAAAGTGGGATGCAGTCCATCAGCTCTGGCTCTCTGCATTATTTACTTTGATTTACTCAGAAATTAGTTGCTGATGTTAATTGTGTTGTTAGATAGCTCATCTAAAGAAATTATTTATTTTGATTCCAGAACTTTGCCACTCACATTTTTGGCAGTGTGTGGAAAGTTCAACGGCCATATTAGTTGCAGATATAAGAATTCTGTAAAAGAAAGGACGTTCTGAAGCATCTTCTCCATTCTGGGATATGCTCAAGAAGCAGAGAAATAGGGGAAATGCTCAGAGAAAGGAAAGAATCATTCTGGATTCCTGACCTGTCCTGAAACACTCCTACTCACATTTGACCTTCTCTGCTATTCCTTAGGAACAGTAGATCCCTCTGGATAAAGCACTACAGTTGCCCTTTATCATTAAGAAAATGCTCTTTACCCCATCTTGATTTTTTCCCTGTGAAATTTAAAATTCACTTGTGCATTCATTCAAAAATATTTATTGAGCACCTACAATGGGTCAATAGTGAAAAACAGACACTGTCTCCTTCTCTCTCGGCACGTTAGGTAATTGCACCTGAGCAGTTACCATGTTACAAGTATTATGAAAAAGTAGTGCAGGGTCCTATGTGAGAATAGATGGGGGGAACTGACCTGGTCTGGGAATTGGCAGGAGAAACAAGGCTGCCACTACAGCAGACTGCACAACTCCAGGGACACCTACACTTTATGAAGTAGACACTGAATTTGTGTGTCTGTTTTTCTGCCGTTAAAAGTGTCTCAAGGAAAAAGCACATTTTCTGAAGTGCACAAAACATGATATGGACTAGCAGAATCCTAAGGAAGGCCTTTCTCTGAAAGCAACACATTTCTTGATACTTAAAGAGTATAAAGGAGTTAGCCATGTGAAGAAAGAAATGTGATCCTGGCAGCGGGGAAGCTCTTTGCCAATGATGGAGCACAGGGAACACTGTGAAAGTGGCCATGAAGATGTGGGGGAGAGCCCGGGGTTGTAGCTCAGTGGTAGAGCGCTTGCCTAGCATGTGTCAGGCACTGGGTTTGATTCTCAGCATTGCATGTAAATAAATAAAATAAAAGTCCATTGACAACTAGAAAAATATTTTAAAAACTGTGTACATATTAACTTGTCCTATTATTATCCATATGTTATTGGTAAGAAACTGCAGACAAAAAAATTGTAAAGTAAAACTTACCCAATGTCATAAGCCAGCAAGTGGAAGAATTTGGATCTGGACCCAGGCCATGTAGCTTGGCAATTTACATTCTTAACCGGTGGGATGTGCTAAGGTCTTGAGAACTTTCTTGTGTTATTCTAAAAAAAAATATCTATTTAAAAAATCTATTAGCGTTACTAAGTAAATTTAAGGATGTTACTGACTACAAGTACAATATACATGGCCCTGGTTGAGCATTCCTAATCTTAAACTCTAGATCTGAAATACTCCAAAATGTGAAACTTTCTGAGTTCCAACATGATGCCTCAAGTGGAAAATTCCACACTTGGCCTCATGTCACAGGTCATAGTAAAAATGCAGGCACACTAAAAATATTGTATAAAATTACCCTTAGACCAGGTGTATGAAGTATATATGAAACATAAATATATTTCATATTTAGATATCCCAAGATGCTTGTTTATGTATATATGCAAATGTTTTAAATCGGAAACTATCTGAAACTCTTCTGGTTTCAAGCATTTTTGTTAATGATAATCAATCCATAATTGTATTTTTATATGGCAACAACAAATATAAAAGTTTTTCTAAATGCCGACATAAAGTCAGCATTCTGACACCTAAGGCTGCATTCCAACATCTGGAAGAGGAGCAGCCTTCACTGACTTCAATGCAGTTATTACCAAAGACTGTGAGCAGGACAGAAGGTACAAGGAGATATCCTGAGTGTGTAGAAGGCTGAAGATGTGAAGGAAGAGAACTCCCCAGGGCCCTGAAATGTGGCAGCCAGGTGGAAAAGCACAGTGTGATCTCCCTTGGTTCAAAAAATGAGATGGCTCAGCTGATTTTGAAATTCATTTGGAAATTTAAGAGACAAAGAATAGCAAAGATACTTTTAAAGAAGATAGATGGAAGAACTTGCCTTACCATAAATCAAGACATTATTATGTAGTCATTATAGGGTTGTATCTGCACCATAACATACTAATTGACCAATAGAATAGAGTCTAAAGAGAGACCTACATGTATGTTGACATGCAATTCATGACAAAAAGAAAAGACTCTCATAACACTACTGGAGAAGTTCTAATTAGGTTCAGCCTTTTAGTAGAACAGTTGAGTGATATCCAGTGAAGTTGAAAATACACATTTTTTTTTATGATATAGCAATTCCCTGCTATGTTTATATTTAGGGTTGCCAGACTTAGCAAACAAAACACAGGATGCCAGTTAAATTTTGATCTCAAATAAAGAACAAATGAATCTTTAGTATAAATATGTTCCATACAATGTTTGAAAAATACTTACAGTAAAAAATTACTCATTTACTCATTATTTATCTGAAATTCAGACCTAACTGCATGTCCTATATTTTAGGCAACCCTAAATATGATCCATAGAAATGCAAGTACACATGTGCCAGGAGGAATGTGTAGAAATGTTCATAGCACTATTAGTAAATACCAAAACCTACAAATAGCCCCACATCATCAGCAGTAGAATGGAAAAGTCAGTAGTGATACATTCATACCATGGAATATGATACAACAATGAAAAGAGATGAACACTAGTCAGACCCAACAACATAAATGAATCTCATTAACATAATGTTCAGCAAAAGAAACCAGACACTGAAAGCATACATACTAAAATTTCATTTATATGAAGTTTCAAAGAAAAAAAATGCAAGCTAAACTCTGGTGTTTGGGAAGGTCTGCTTAGGTGGTAAGTTGTAAGGAAATTTCTGTAAGGACCAAGATAATGGTTAACTTAAGTAGAAAAAGAGACCATATTTGAGAGGCACCAGAGGGGATTTCCATGATGCTGAAAATATTCTGCCTTTTGATCTGAATGATATTTACTCAAGTATTTGCTTTGTGTATTTTATTTTGCCTTAAACAGGCTTAAAAAGAAGCAAGAATATTAAAATATCCTATCCAACTACTTTTTATAAGTACCTTATAATTCTGTCCCTTTTCCATCCTGAAAGGAAATTTATAGATAGTATAACTTCTTTATATGCATAGTATCAACAACATAAGAATTGAAAATATCTCCACTAAAATACAAAGAAAAAATAAATGTAATTTATTATGAGGCGTTAGGTATATTAATATGTAAAATCCTCAGGACTCTCTTCACTTGAAGACACAAGGTGATATTTGAGTGCTTCCCTCTGTCCATTGAATTACTAAGAATATGACGGGAAGTTGTATTGTGACTTGAATACTATGAGCAATTGCTTAAAGCTGTGAAATCCTCTTGGTAATGTTCTAGAGAAGGTAGAAAAGAAAAAAAGCAATTAACAAAAAACTTCTCTCAATGTGCATAATTGCATTGCTAGAAAATTGTTCTGTATCACAACCTTGTCAAAAATTTTTTAAATGTATGTGAAAACAAAAATTCCATGCTAAAATCATTATAAATAGATTTCTTAGTTCCAGGACTGTCTTTTTCAAGATTTTTTTCAATCTCTATTTTATTTATTTATGTATTTTGTATGTGGTGCTGAGGATCAAACCCAGTGCCTCACGCATGCGAGACAAGCTCTCTACCACTGAGCCACAACCCCAGCCCCCAGGACTATCTTTAGGGGTGATAGAAAGTCATGCAAATCTTAGTAGATGTCTTCCTTATCCTACATTAAACTAAGCAGGATCTAATGTTCCCAGTCTCCTTCCATGCAAACAAATGTCCCCTAATCACTGTGTAACCAAGACATCTCAACAGATTTCTAAAGTACATTTTAAGGGGCTGTACCATCTCAGTTTAGAACTACTGGCCCAAATCTTTGATCTTATGATAGTGTTAGAAGAAACTAGAGTTGCTACAATATTGAATTCCTAAGTTTCTCTACATGGATTTATCTTATTTCTTAAAATTTTCATTACAGTGGCCATCTGGAGCTTTGCCTGGCAGCCTTGTAATTAACTTTAAAAACTCAACTCTCACTATGTCTTTCAACTTTTTTAATTCCAAAAAGAGGAGAAAGTGAGGCGTACATGATACTGAATGATAGACAAAGTCAATGCCATTTGTTTAGAGCACTCAAAGAAATGACAGCTCATCACAGCCAAAGCCTGGCCAGACTTTGATTCTGAGGCAAACCTGGGTTCATGTTCCTGTCAAGGTCCCAGTAGGTCCTCGCTTTCTTCTGGAAGCAACAGTTTGGGGTTTCAACCAGCATCCAACTACCAGTGAACAGGGTCTTTCCTTCTTACAAGATTTCTGAAAACTTTTAATGGGAAAGAGATAGATGAAGCAGCTTGTCCTAGGTCTAACCAGCACCTCCAAATAGGATTTTCAACATTTATCATAAGAAATATTACCAAGTTTATCCATTTAATTTATCAAGTTTAGTTTTCTGAAAAGTCATTTATTCATTTCTCACATACGTTGAGCTGTTGAACTTTGCCCTTGGATTATAATAACTAGTTGTTAAAAATTTGCTTAATTTCAGGGAGAGTGAGCCTTAGGAGTTTTCACTGTTTGATGCAGGAGACTTGGGGGAGGGGCAGAGTGGCAGAAGGAGTGGCGATGGGAAGGGCAACTGAGCCATTTTCCAGAATGTGGCCTTCTGGTTTACTTTTGAGATAGAAGTTTGCTTGGTTAGCTTACAAGAACTTGGAAGAAATTTTGACCTGGGAATGAAAGTCAGGTCTGAGAAGTTCTATTAGATATGTCTGATACAGGACTGGGACCTTCTGAAAAACTAAGGAGCACAAAGAGCCTCCTTCAAGCCCTGATTCTTGTTATCAAGTCAGAAATATTTCAGACATGTTGCTTAGAGCAACAGGCAATGAGTTTTTGAGAAGGAATAGGAAAAGGGAAATGGAACACTCTGAATAGAGAGAGTGGGTCTATTGAGTTTATCCCCAATAAACTCCAGTTTTATTGGGGATCCCAGAGAAGTTTCCTGAAAGTCATGCCAGGTCCACTTCTTCACTTTTGACTGACATCAGTATGACATCAGACTTTCAAGTCCCCACTGCCCTAGGTTATTTCGGCCCATGCTAACTGATTCTAATTGTATTCTTAACCATAATTTCTTACAGATTTCATGCTTAGGAGGAACTATCCTTATCTCACTGAGTTCTAGGATCTGGCTTATGAAAGGGTCACAAAAGTCCCCCGCCCCCTGCCAACCTTCAGGGTAACTTTTATTTCTCTCATTGACATTATTTGGGGCCTGCATTTCTTCTGCAGATAACAGGTAGTGTGCTGAGGAATGTGATATATCCTGTTTACTTAAGCCAGGCAGGGCTGCAGGTAAATTGCTTCTTGGAAAAAAAAAACATGGGGGTCAGTGCAATGGGCCCATTTTATAGAATTATTCTCTTAACCTCATGTTTCCAGCACTCTTATCTATCTGTCCCCTATCATTTCTAATAAAACAAAATCTTACCTTTACCAAAAGGAAACCTCTCAGATGTTATATATGTTTCAATCTTGTACCACATCTGAGCTTCCTGAGTGCAGTGTCTGTTTCATTTGTGTGGCCCTTTGATAACTGGATGCAACTTATTGAATATATGAAGGAATGAACAAATTTATTTTTGGATATTGCAAAATCTGAGAGCATATTTGACAACTGAAAGAAAAAGGACACTTTCTGAAATTATTGCCTAAGGGACAATGGAAAATTAATTTACATTTTATTTTTTGTAATTCCTTTATAGCCATTGATTTAGAGAACACTATCATTCTCCCATTCCATAAAATTTTAGTGAGCATCTATTATGTAGCATGCATTGTATTAATCATTGAGAATATGAAATGAAAAAGATGTAGTTCTTGTTCTCATGGAACTTACAGCCTAGTGGATTTTTGTTATAGAATGTGATAAGCTCTTCTTGCACTTCTTAGTAATAATATTAAAAAATGATGAAGAGTCCTCTGGTCAGTCTGGAATTCCACCTATTTTACTAGTGTTCACGTTGAGTCTTTTGAGATAATCCTCATCAAGAACTCGAAGGAAGCAAGCCTACAAATATTTCTTGTAAATGTTTTTTAGTCTGGTTCAACTCCAATCCAGGTCTCCTTCAGATAACACTCCTATCTCAGTTTTACACTTGCTGACTTGAGAAGTTTTTGTTTGTTTGTTTACTTTATCAAGATGCTCGTATTCCAAACTGTCTCTGCCCATCTATGCCCACCTTTCATTGGCAATAATAAATCCACCTGCAAGAAAAGAACTTGAAGGGTGATAGCTTTAAAACTTAAATCATCCCCAGGGAAACCACCAACTTCAGAATAAATGGATGTTGCTGTCCTTGTGACCTGTGAGAGCATTCTTGTGTGCATGGCTACTTTCTGTTTACCAGAACTAGCTGAACCCTGATTTCTGAGAAAAGCCACAGGTGGTCTGAGCTTGTTTTGCAGTCTGAGCTTGTTTTGCAGTCTGAGCAGTTTCCACACCAGGATCTGCAGTTCCTGTTCTCCCATGCCTCCCACGCCTTCCAGGCCTCCTGGGGGGTAGGAAAGATATATAAGCCCAGAGTGCTGAAATAAATGAGCTTCTTTTTCTTCAGAATCGTTGTTGTGTGTGTTTCTTTCATCTGCGGCTCCCTCGCCGACTCGGTTTCACTTTGGTCCGGCGCAGGCGCTGGCAGTGACCGAATGAGTACCTAACTTTGAAAGAGTATCTTACTACTCTCTATTATCAAGGATCACTAAGTCATGGAACTTCATTGTTAGAGAGATCTTGGAGCTCAAAATGAAGATCAAAGACTGATCTGAAGATTGCCCATACCACAGTCTCTTGGAAGGCTTGTTAGAGATGTAAGTTGAGGCATCCCATACCAGGAAACTGTATTTTAAGATGCTCCCAAGGAGTTTTTCAGTTCTAAAAAATTAGAGAACTTTCACTTTATAAATTAGAGTGTCCAAGCACAGCGATCTCTAAGCAAGTTACTGGTGAAAGCTGAACAGGGGCCACAGTATCTGTCCCCACCCTAACTCTCTTCCCTAATGCTGCATAAAGTGGTAATGAAATGCAAAGTAAAAAAAAAATCAAGGTCTCCCTCTTTCCTCAAATCCCCTTACAATATTTGGATCTTGAGATAATCAGCAATTGTAAAGGATAAAAGTAACACATTCCTATTTCCCTAGCATGTGCCAAATATTTTTTCCCTGATGAAGCACATATAAAATTTAAGTTACACATGTTACTTCTCAGACAAGTGGCCTCTGTGTGCTCCAGATCTTCACCTCTTACAGGAACCTGGAAGGAGACATCTGAATTGGTGGTTGTAACAGAAAAGGCAGCTGTTGGTTGAGGATGATTTGAAGAAGAACATGGCCACATGTTTGTGAAACCTATGCATATTGTGGGTTTGCAAAGATTTTCCAGGTAGCTTGTAGTTTCTCCTTCCTTTTCTTTTGCCTCTGTCCACTCAGTCCTCCCCAACCAAAACCATGCCCTCACAAGCCCACTGATGTGCCTTGGAATGGAAATGATTGTCAGCCAGGCTGATGTATTTCCTTCCACAGGCCTATTCCTATACCTCACAAAGACAGACACTTGCTGGGAACCAAACTGCATATTAAGAAATAGGAACTTGTGCCTGAAAGATGCACAGTCTACCAAAGCTTGGAGGCAGTAAGAATCAACAAGAAGAAGGCACTTTAGCCACCAGGCAAGGACTGCTATAAAGACAAAAAAAAAAAAAGATGCCTCTGTGGAGAAAGATGAGTGGAGAAAGGTTCAATAGGCCAGATGGCCCTGACTCTGAGATCTCTTTATTGAGACAGTCAGACCCTTTGTGACTCTGCCTCTGTGTCACTCATGTGACTCCAAGAACTGCTCTGAACAGATGTGGAGTAGCCATCCCAGGGCTAGGCAGCTCAGGGTCAGGAGTGGCCC